>JBBPRS010000085.1:0-73209 GCA_038093155.1 Boletus huronensis | reverse complement strand
GGGAGACGTCAGAGAAAAAGCTGATGGGCCCATCAGGCTGAAAGCTGTTCCGGTACTGTACCAGACCCTCGTAAGTCCGAATGATGTCAATGACCAAATGCTGTTCGACGTTAGCTCCCCGAACGCGATAGATGATGTATAGATGCCCGCGTACCGTCGTGCTAAACAGGAGCATCAAACATGCGACCACGATCATCCCGCTGTGTCTCTTGACACCACTATGCATTCGTCTGTACGCTAAAGCCCATATCGTCCCAATGAACATCATGATAGAAAGTCCTACGCAGATATCATATCACCTTCATGCCCCAACCATCTTTCAGATTGACTCACCATAGAGAATTCCCTCTAGCACGGTCGAAACGATCGCCGCCGTGTCGAGAGGGATACCGTTTTCTTGTGACATAGGAAGTAAAGGCTCTTCTAGGTTTCTGGGGTAGCAAAGAAGGCGAGTAGTTGAATTCTCTTCTTGCGAGCGGTCGTCCTTATAACTCAGCATCAGGGGCAGCGTGCGCATGTCTGCGTTTGGTCAACAGCTAACAGATAATAACTGGATCCACGTCTAAAAACAGGACGACCACCTGGAGCGTACACCAAAGTGTACAGTGTGCACCGGAAAAACGTTTCGGATGGTCAAGTATTCCCATGGTTTCGAATGCAGGTGTTCAGCGGATGGCTCCAATTACGGATGCTAGGTGTCCCACCACTAGCAGCGTGCGACCCCGTTACACCTCGAGCACGAACGGATGAGAGGGTGCTATGTGCACATCCTCACGAGTGCCTCATTTGTCGCCATGTTTGATACCAAGGAAGAAGTGTGGCATGTCGTCGGGGCCCGTCATCCAAGCCATCAGCGAGTAACAATATCATACTGACCCCCTTCCACGAACCGTGGACGATGTCTTCAACAGACCCCGCTGAACATGCCCTCCTCGCAAAACCCATCTCATATCGGCCTCCGACACCCTCTACGATGGCGCCCAAAGTCCAACACAATGCGCACTCCGCCGAGATCCCCGATCGCCTATACATCGACCGCGTCGCCTCTGGTGCCGATATCTCCGGTATCGGTGGGTACCCCAACCATCCCAGTATCGATCTAGTCCATTGTTCGAGATGGCAGCGCGTGCATTCTTCTTCTGGTTCGAACCTGTAGACGAACCCAATTTCTTGTGTGATTCTGGTGTCGAATCGTTCCTGGAGGCACACTCCTCCCTGTGCTCCACATGGGCCGGATCGTAACCTGGGGAAGATGGCTCATGCTTGTCTGAGATGTGAATATCTTTAGGTTTTCTTGGATGGGAAAGGCTCTTGGATTTCTGACCGGTACTGCGGTTCCGAAGGATTACTGCGGACGCCAGATGTGACATACTAGGTGCTGACATGATCCGTAATCGAATAATATTCAATGGTGGTAGTTGGCCCAGGAGGACTAGTCGAAATTGAGCGTGCAGAGTCAAAATGGGACTACGGATTGATGCTAATCGATCGGCAACATGATGGTAATTGACGGGCCAACTTGTTAGACGCGTAGCCGAGTCAAAAACAAATGCTCGTTATTATGTACAAGCGGTGACGGTCACGGCGGCTCTCGAGCTCCATCCGACGAGACCATGTCCCTTTCTCTTAAACTTTTCATACTCATAGCAGGGGAGATCCCCCAAAGTCAAGCACTCACCTCATCTCATCTCTCGAACGAATAGTCACCACAGATTCATCGACGTTTCAACCCCGACATCTAATGGGATCCCGATACCTGGACTATCCTTCTCCACGCGGCGTGCACGTTCCAGAGACGTACGCCAACAACGACGACAATGATCCATATCGCCGCGACTCCACACACTCACTGCGCCGGAACCGCTACAGCCGTTCTGTGCACCAGACACCTCGCGTCAGAGACGTGACGTGGATCTCCTCGCCTGACCCGACACCGCAAACGCCCCATGCACCTCCGTCGCCGTGGTTTCCTGCCCCGCAGGTACCCTCCTCACCTGCGTATCGTCCACCGAGCGTTGTCCCCCCCAGTCCTGCACCGACGGTCGGAGAGCATATGGCGGTGGACGACATCGTGTTCACGCAGGACGACATCATGTATCCGTTTCCGTATCCATCTCAGCGCCAGAGTGGTGGCGGGGGTCTGATCAAGTCATTTTGGAAGGGTCTGAAGAAGCTATCTGGGTTTCAGCACACCCCATACAACCCGAGGACGAGGACAAGCTCGTACGAGAGTCGGAGAGTGGAGATGCCAGTTCCCGGGCTTAGCGCGCCGAGCGAAGGGACTCAGTACGGGAACCCGACGCCCCCGGAGACGGACGAGCAGCACGGCGCGACGCCATACGCCTCGCCCTACGTGCGACCGATGAATCTGGGCGCCACGCCCGCTGCCATCCCCGCTTCACTGCGTGCGTCGCCTGTGTCTATGCCCTCTGTAGAGATCCCGCCTCCCATCACGATCGTCTCGCCCTCCATCCCGCCCTCCCCGTTCGCTAATTCGATCCGGTCTGTACGCATGGCCTCGCCCGCCACAGGCACGCCACGAAACCTCTCAGTGAGAGCGCCGGAGTCCGTTGCGCCCACCGTAGAGGAAGGCTCCCAGACCCTCCACGAACCGGTTCCCGAACTGATTCGCCCACCGATCCTTTCCACGTTCGCACCACTCGGTGACGGGCCCAAATTCCCCATCGGTGGTGGACCCGGAGCCCTCAACTCGCCCTCGCCCTCCAAAGGCTCTCTCTCCACCATGGCCCGTTTTCGCCGCTTCGTCACCGAGTTGGATGACCTCCCGTGGGTATCAGACACCAAGATCGCGAACGAGTACGTCCCAGAGAGGACTCCGCGGGGTCAGATGCGGAGGAGAGTGAGGCAGGGAGCGGAACCGTCGTGGTATAATGCGAGGCCGGAGGTGGCGGAGCGGCGAGAGTATTGGTCCGAGTGGGATATGTGGGCGAAGCAATCGACGGCGGGGTTGTGGGATGGTGTGGGTGTGGAGGGACGTGCGGTAGGGTGGGGCGGTGCGGGCGGACCAGGACAGGGGGTGATGTATCCACATGGGTATGTGCCGGTGCGACCTGGGTTTGTGTATCCGTCAGGGTATCCGCCTCCGGGGGTGGTGAACGATCAAGTTCATGCGCCAATGTTGCTGTAGCTGTGCCTCTTCCGTTGCTCTGGGATAGTATGTACTACCAAACCAGCTTTCAATACTTGTACTGTATGGCCTGACTCGGATTTCTCGAATATGTTGGAGTGGCTCGACAGGGGCCATAGTATCCCTTTTGGAAAGCACGTGACAGTATATTCTTCTCACGGTCTCAGCCTCAGTGACTGCAACTGCAAGAGCACATACCGCACCACTTCGACACAAAGTCCTCAAGAAAACGACAACATGGTGAGTATCGATGGCATGAGACCCGTTTACTTTGTCCCTGCGTTTCCCATTTGATGTGGAAGATGGGTGGATGGGGCGGATGGCGGGTGGATGTGTACAACCTCGGTTGGATGACGGGAATGTGCGATCGCAGGCGGACCGTCTTTGCTTGGATCGACGTTTTTCACATCGAACGCTGACCACCCTTTTTATTTCTTGACAGACTAAAGGTTCGTTCGTTCCAACGACGTTCGCACTGTCGTACCAGGGCCCGCTGACAAGGGAGTGTTGGTTTTCGTCTCAATGTCCTATCTTTCTTTTTCCTGCGTGGTGATCAGGTACTTCGTCCTTTGGGTACGTTTTCTTTCTCGAATACACTGGCGATTCCATTTTCTCATATTGCCTGCTCTCTCTCTTTCACTTTTTGGTGCGTGACCTCGACAGTAAGCGCCACACCAAGACCCACACGCTCTGCCGGCGTTGTGGCAACCGGGCTTTTCACAGACAACACAAGAGTGGGTCTCTGCATCCTCACGCCGATATCCTCCCTGATCGACGACAAAATTTTTAACTTAAAAAAACAGCTTGCGGGCAGTGCGGTTACCCCTCTGCCAAGCTTCGTTCGTACGAGTGGGGATTGAAGGCCAAGCGCCGAAAGACGACGGGGACGGGTCGTATGCGGTTCCTCAAGGACGTATCGAGGCGATACAAGAACGGGTTCAGGTGAGCAACACCAGTGCTTTCGATTTTCAATGGTGCGAGGTGACGCATTAGAGAGAACACCGTCGCTACGAAGCGCGTTAGGAAAACGAGCGAGGCATGAGCGCGTCGAGGATGAGGCGGTCAAAATTGCCTTGTCGCCTGGGAGGGGACGCGAGCGAGACTATGCAACTGTACTCTTTTTTTTAACCCGTTTGCTATGTTTCCCTACAGATCCACTGTCAAATACGTGATCTCATGTCATGCCTGCCCATGTCCAAAGAAAAGTGACGGAACAAACCCGACATATGCATACATGGAATAAGATGAAATAATGACAATGTGAAATCATGTGTGTGCGTCATAGCATTGGATACCCCCTATCAACGCGTCTAATCAACCATCTGCATCATCACCGTCCTGCAGCTTGTGGACGCGCAAGTGTTGATTCAAGTTGTCCCGCCTGCTAAACGCTCGACTGCAATTCTCGTAAGTGCACATCCACGCTTCAAAAAAAAGGGGGGTGGGTAAGCGAGCGACGAGGATACGAGCGAAAGAAAATGCCCCAAGTTCCTACCCACGTTTTTCGTCGGTATGAATGGATCGAATGTGCCGTTTGAGATGTTCCCCTCTCACAAAACACTTTCCACACCCATCCGCGTTGCAGGTATACGTCCGTACGCCCTTTTTCGTCTTGTCCCTGCTGGCGGCGTATATCGGCTCTCCATTGGACGTAGGGACTTTGCGCCCTCTCGACTTCTTGGTGAGATTGGGAATTGGGACGGGGATATTGGTCATGGCGCGTGATGTGCGGCGTGATGGACGAACGGAGGGCGTAGCGTGTGGGTCCATGCTCGCCGCAGAGAGGGTGGCTGGGTTGACACCCCAAGGGGAAGGAAGGAACTCGGAATCAGAGGGGTAGGCGAACTCGAAGTCGTCGCTGTCCATTTCTTCCGAAGAGGGGTCCGTCAGGACGTGCGAGTCTGTGGGGGAGTCGCTGAGGCGCGCGCCGGATGACGAGGGAGACATTGATATTTGGATCTGTGGGCCGAGAGGAACTGGGATGGGCATGGGCGTGGACACGGGGGCGGTGATGCCCAGGGAGACGTCAGAGAGGTGTACGGTCGGTTGTGGATGGTGCAGGTGCGCAGTAAAGGGAATGTGAAGAGGGTCAGCCGGCTGGGTCGGGGTGACAGGACCTCCGAGACGACGATTCGGGGCGGGGAATAGACCGAGGGCGATGTCAACATGCGAAGGGGATGGGGATGGATGGAGGAGGTCAGTTGGATGGGGCGAGAGGATGCTGGTGTGGTCGGCGTCCAGGGAGGAGATGTTGTCCCAGTCTGGGTGTCGGTATGCGTCATCGTGAACGGAGTCAAAGACAGAGGCGAGCTGCGAAATCGGGCGAGAATCGAGGGCCCAGAGGTCGGACTCTGTCGGCTGTTCTGCCAACACGGCGAGCTCGCTGCGGAACATTCTGTCGATGTCGGCCATTTGCGATGGGGATGGAAAGAGAGGTGGGGGAGATGAGACTGGGTACCAGCCGCATTGTGAATGGCACGGGCGGGTAGGATATATGAGGGCGGGGAAATGTATTGATCACTGAACCAGTTTAAATAGGAGAGCGGTGGGAATAAGGAACGGGGTTGGTCTGGTACGAACGCATTCAATTCAATCGCTGTGGACACTGATATCATGTGCATGCATTCAGGGGATTTCCTTTTCGAGACTGAATATCTTCTTCGTCAGGGGATTGCCTTTTACGGTAAGCCACATGGACGACTCAATCAAACACGTGAAACTGAATCGTGCGAACGCTTGGGTTGCGCCTCGACTCTTCCTCGCGACGATCTTTGTTGGCAACGATGCCCAGCTCATCGCCCTCGTCGTCGGAGGCGTCGTCGAGCTCAAACTCGCTCGACGACCAAGACGAAAGCGTTCGCATCGCCGTCCGTGCCTTGGGCGATATGAAGAAAGGCACCAGAACATCCCCGCGTACGTCCCGCTGATTTTCTCCGTCGTCCTGTATCGACATCTCTCTCTCCCGTACAGCGTCGCGATCGTCTCCCCCAACGTCCCCAGCACCAGACTCTGTCCCACCAGACTTCGTATCCAGAGTCACCAGCCTACCGCTCGTGGGCACCGCACTGAGAGCCTATGAGCACGGAAAAGCAAGCTCGCGCGTCGTCAAAGTGCGTCTCCCCCCCATCTCCCCCATCTCCCCGTTCCTTATCTGCCGCGTACGTGTCAGTATGGTGCAGAAATGATGGAGTCCTCCGTCAAGAATATATCTCGACCCGTCATCGATAGATTGCCCGTCGACGTCACTCAGTTGGATGAGTTCGCCTGTAGGCAACTCGATAGGGTCTGTCTTTGAAACTTCGCATCCACGCTTGCGCTATATCATCGACATCTTGTCCTTCCAGCTCGAGAGATACCGCCGCGTGTCCACTTCGGACGATAAGATGCAAGTGGACGACGCGGCTTCTCAATGCCCGGACACCTGCCAACCAGCAAGTGCATCAAAAGTGCCTCGTGACGACGATGATTCGACATTCGACGCCACCTATGATTGTAATAAAATATCTTATCTCACACTCGCTATCTCTCATATACAATTTCGTCACCTTAGTTTCTCACTCACCCCCACCACCTCCGCCTTCAGCGACTGAAATTCGCACACCGACGCCACCGTCTCAGGATCTCGATGGTCATTCAGACCAGAATGCAGATCGGCAAGTTGTCCCGCGAAGTCGTTGGCAATCTGTTCTCCTTGAAGCCGGCGGGATCGGTGCTGCGGTGAGCGAAGAAAGCATGCGACGATTAAAGTATTGTTTGCAGTGGCTACAAGTTCGTGCCCTAAAAACGTCAATTTGATGCACTTTACTCAATATCTGTTTCACAGTACGCCACGGCGCACATCGACTCTCAGATCCTTATTCTCCGCGACTTTATCGACTCCCTTCAATCCTATGTCGTGGATCCATCGGCATCAGACGCCTATATCTCGCCAACACATATGCGCACACTGCATGACGTCCGCAGAGACGTTGTGAATACAATCCGCCAGGTCGTAGACGTTGTCAGCAAGTATGCAGGCGGCGCACTCCCAGAACCCGCTCGTGTGCGCGTTCGCGGTTTCATCCTCAATCTCCCTCAACGATGGGCGAGTGCGGCGAGTGCGGGTGCCACGCATGGAATACCAGAAGGTACACCAGGCGCGAGCTCAGTTGCGGGTGCATCGGCAGGCGGTACAGGCAATAGCCGGCGATGTTTGAGTGGTCGGCATCGCAAGCAGCGTGGTGCCGGTGGGCCAGATCGGTCTCTATCCGCGACCCCTGTGTCGTCTCGTGCTTCATCACCTTTGACCTCTTCGCGTGCAAGTATGGGCCGTCCGACTGCTAGTGCAGCATCCCGGGCAGCTCAGCACATTGTGACGCTCGCCACGGAGAGTTTGGATATGGTACGTGGCGTCACAGGTGTCGTGAAAGAAAGTCTGGATCGTGCAGACGCGTAAGTCGTGGCTTTGTTGTCAATTTTGAGGTGTTCACATCATCTCGGCGCTGCAGATGGGTGGAACGATTGCGCATCGTTGGTATTCAACGGCAGCAGCCAGCACCCGACGAGCCATTTGATCCCACGACGTTGCTGAGTGCACAATACCGGCAATCGCTGCCTGGATTGTCGTCCACTCCGTCGACACCCGCACAAGCCGACACGCCGCTCTCAATCCCGTCAACCCCAGCAGCATACCCCTCTCCTGATGGGCTACGGATGGGGATTCGCTTGAGTGAAATGTCGGCACGCGCCTCGTTGAGCGAGCTACGTCTGGACGAGGGTGGTCGGGACGCAGATGGGTATGAGACGCCCAAGTATGGATTTCGACCGCTGCCCAAGGAGGGCGTTTGGGAGAAACAGAGTGCCAATGCGAGATTGGAGGACAAGCAACACGATATGATAGTCGATGACGAAGGATGAAAAATTTCCCGCTTTTGATTGTGCTGATTCGCTGACCTTGTACAAGCTCATGAGATGTTTGAGACTGTCTGGAATATTGTTCAGTTTATGTATTTTCTGGTATCTAAGCTACATATAAAAATATCTCGCGAGGCTAGGTTGCCGCGACTTGTGACCCTGTCAAACGGAGTCGTGATTGAGCTTCATGAGCTCGTTCCAAGGCGCTCACTTTAACAACATCTCCTGGCCCTCGCTCTACAGCCCTGCCAAAGAAGTCGGGTTCATCGGTCCAGCCGTTCGACCAGGCGGCTATTACCTCGCTGATCCCGATGGTACGTCCCACCCTTCAACGCCTGATGTACCTCGGAACTGATCCCTCCTAGACGTCTTTAAATTCACACTCTATTGGACATTGATCTTCCACCTTCCGTTCAATTTCATTGCTGGCATCTACGCCTTTTTCAATTTTCTTTTTCCACCTACGAGGAATGCGGATACCATCGTCCTGGTGTCCCCGGCTGCACGCTCGCCGCCCGCACATCTGCATTCCCATTCTCGCTCCCAATCTCAATCTCAATCCCACTCGCCTCCGCCCGTCGACGAGTGGCTGAAACCACCCCGCGTCAACGCCCGCCGGTCTCGATGGACGTTTGCATTGCTCGTCCTCTTCACATTCCTCGGATTCAGCCTCCTCAGTGCGGTCGTGGGCGCGGCCGTGATCGCCTTTGTCCTCGTGGGCGTGTATCAAGCAGGGGGATTCTACATGTCAACGTACGTTCCCCCCTCCTTTTTTTTCTCTCATTTCCGACTCCGTGCGAACTTGGGTTCTGATGGAACACGGCTACTTAGGTGGATCCCGTTTATATGGGCCGTGATTCAGTCGTTGATTGCGTTGCTCGAGTATGCCCCTATTTTTATTTTTTGGGGTGAGTGGCTGATGGGAGAGGACGTAGGATATGGCCGTCGATTATCGATATCATCTGACGAATGGCCTGTCATGGTGTGGACGCATCCCACGTTTTCCTTTAGGCCCTTGTTCCAGACATCGATGGGGATCGTCACACCCCGATTCCGTATTCACGAGCGACGTTGCGTGATACCTGATTCTGCTGCTGCCCGTTGTGACTTCCATTGTACAATTTTATCAAACGCCGTGTTGGATGCCCACATCTGTCGAAAGGACTTAGAATGTACGAGCCTGTCTCTGCACCATGAACGATTCTTACTCGTACTGCACACGACGGATAGGAACTGCCGAGTGTATGCAGGTAGGGCGTCGACGTCGACGTCAAGGGTCGAGGGATAGCTCTCTCGATCAAGACAGGTTTGGATACATTGACTTTTGTTATCCCGATCCCGATCATGCTTCTGGTTCTTGTGCGTTTTCATGTCCCTTTTCGTGGGATCCCAGCGCGATCGTGCACGACGCAGCACCATGATAATGTCGGGCGTTTTTTATCGAGTCGCCGTTCCAAAGACCCCTACGATCACAGCCCACCAGCACTGGTAGCACCGGTTTCAGTTCAGTTCATTCAAGACGGCGTCCACGTCCGGTGTGCACATGTACGTCCACGCACGCCATGTTGTAGCTATCGGAGATTTGGTGGTAAATGCTAAGCGCATCGCCGCAGCGGATGGCAAGGCCTTAAGGGCGATATCTCGTCATGCCGTGGTCAGAGTCTGAATTTGCGATTTGCAGAGGTGGCACAAGCAACACGCCATCTTTGAATTCGTCACCTTGAATGGCGTGAAACGAACGACGATGTATTAGGACACCGTGTTGATGAATCAGGTGCGTGATGGCGTACTAGTAGGGTCTTTTTCTTATGAAGAGCTGGCACGCCAGCGTTCCAATAGGCAGTGGACACATAATGATCAGTCCGACGATATGTCCGTTCACACTACCCTGGTATTCTAGTGCAGTGGCGATATGGTCTAAATTCGCGACTTGCACCAAAAGAGGCACACAACGCGCCATCTTCATGATCTTCAATTCGCCGAATGGCGTAAAATATAGGACATCGTCTAGATGAATCAGTCGGCGTGGTACGTCTTATGAAGGGGGTATCATATGTCAGGGTTTGAACAGCAGGGGAACCCGCGCGGTGACGCATGAACGGAGTGGATCCCCTTGTCAGCTTTTGCGCAGTGCGCTTGCTCCAATGCTGCGTATGGAATAGACCTAATGAAACGGTTGATTCGGAGTCCCCCCCTATGACTCAATGGAGGAGATGCACTCCATGAGGCCCTCCCCTTCTTTCCTCTTCTGATCGAACACCCGGCGCGCATTCTAGATCAGGGCAGGGTTCGCTCGGCGACAAGGAGGGAGTCGCAACATTTATTATATGAGAGCATGTGACCGAGGGCCGATGAAGGCGCGGGTTTCCATGTTGCCATGTTGCCCAGTGTGTCAAGTCCGTTGGACCTTTTTTTTTTCTTTTTAATTTTTTTTCTCGTCTTCTTTCTTCTTCTTCTTCTTTCGGCCGTCTTTCGAGCGGAAGGGCTTATCTAGAATGCAGGTGTGTTGATCGTACCGCGAAAAAGCCGGTCCTCCCGCATTAACATCGCTCGCGAATTTGGGTTCGCCCAAGGGGTTTCATCGAGGGCGCGACGCGCTTTCTTTTTTTTTTTGTTTCGCGAACGACTCTCGTCCAACTTGCGGTCCTCTTCGACCTACCTTTGACTACAAAGATTCCGGAATACCGATATCCGAGGGGCAAAAACAAAGAAAGATGTTGGTGTACAAGGTTGAATGGGACTGCGATGCACAGTCCATGGAATTGGATGATGATGGGATTCATAGCGGACATCGTGCATTCATGTGCCATGTTGATGGCAACAACACGCATGCATATTTATTTGAGCAGGGTGTGGGTATCCCCTATCAGGCTCCATCGATCGTCCGTTCTGCCAGTGTGAATGTGCATATACATGCAATACACTATACCTGACGTCCTACAGATTATCGTACTGTTCATTGATGTGACTCAAGCGCTCACCGATGGGAGGGGGGCTCGAGATCTCATTCGGAAGCATTTTTCGTTATCGCATTTCCGTACGCTCGCTTCGCGTTCGCGTCCCAAAAGTCGAGGAAACATTGAACTTTAGGTTTAATACAAGGCACGTGTAAGGGGCACACAGCCGAGGAGGGGTCTGTCGCTTTTATTCTCCCGTTATATCGCATCGATGCCTGATCTCCTTTTTCGCGGTCTCTCGCCCGCATGTGGTGGTGGTGGTGGTGGTGTGGTTCATTGCGCAGGCTGGAGAAAAAAAAGTGTGTATTCGTGGTCGCGACGACCTTGAAACGTCGGATCGGACTGAAGACGACTGGGAGAAGGAGGAGTATCGTCGCTGATCACCGCACAAATGACGCTCTCTGGATCTGCGTACGAATCGCCATTTTGAAGGATGGGAATCCTGAAGGGGGAGGGGGATCATGTCTATGATAAAAACTGAGACGATGCCACTGTGAGCCCGGAACAGGATGATGCATGCCTCGCGCTCTCGGAGCTCCATTATATCCATGACTCCCCGAATCTCCGATGGTTAGTCGTTTCGCCTGGGGTTGTTTGTTCGAGTCAGTGCGAATGGGATGCCAACCTGCAACTACTACTGCTTGTCCCTTCCTCCTCTTTGTTGACGAGAACGGTCCGGTGACTTATTCCCCACCGAGGATACGTGTGTATCAATGGCATCACTGGGGATTGAGCACGCTGATATATAAAGTCCCGTCGGGTTCATGTCCAGTTTTCCTGTATTCGTATCCGAGTCGGTCTCTGTGGTGCCCCAAGCGAAGAGCTGAATGGTGCTACGTGGCACAGATCGGGTTGAACCACCCCGAGCACGCCCGATTTGATCTCCCAGCGACATTTCGAGTCTGTTCAACGTTGGTTCGGTGCTCCCTCCAAGCTTGCCCTTTCTCCCAAAGGCTACGCTGCGATTCGCACAAGGGCTGGTAGGACTGGGAAATCGTCAGGATTCACCACCCTGAACAATCGAGCGTGGCTCGATTGCGTCGTGGCGTGGACCTCGTGTTTCCCTTTCAATCATGTTCATCCTAACTTGAAACCTCCGTTGGTCGATCTGCGAGTATTAGGACTGACGTAGCAAAATCTGGCAGCTTTGCCCACCTTGACGCCACGCAATCCTGTCAAAGTTTGTGCGTCTAAAACAAGAGAGTGTGGGGCGGCACTACGTTGACGCGGTACCCACGCTGGCACATTTCATCGTTGGTGCCATCTATCAGACGAATGGGATACAGCACTGTGATCATGAGATGTATGTGTGGTGACGGCGTCACCGTCGGGGTGATTGCCCGGGACAGCCCCCCCTCGCTTTGGCGGTGCGACGTGATGAACGTGAGGATCTCTCCGCGGAAAAACCCGCTCGCAAAACACCGCTTCCGGGACTTTTCTTTGTTACTCGATGCCATACACGCCGATGAGCGGGGTTCAGGCTGCACGTTCGTCGTCGTCTTGCCAGTGGACACACGTGGAGAACTAGTCCTATATATCCCCGTTATCATTTTCCCTTGTATTTTTTCTTTCACTTTCGAAACATCTCGGAGGAGCTCCGGTCGGTGATGAGCATGCATGCGGATTCGGATAACATTTAATTTATAATATTTCCCTTCAAGTTGGATAATGGGAGATCCGGCACTCTCTGCCGCAACTACTTGAGTCTCGACAGTCTTGACACGCCCGTCAACTGAGATCTGGCCCGGTTTTGACGTCGGGGGAATGCGCAGTCGACGTCGCTTATCTGCTTAGCACTTACCCCGCTTGCTTGGCGAGCCACTCGGTTAGCTATCGGCAGCCATGGACTGTAGCATGAAATTCATACTCCGCCCAGCACTCTGTTTGAAGGAAAAACCAATAAACATCACCAACTTGGGTTTTAGAATAGTAATGATATGGATTTGAGAAAGTTGACCGGCCTCGTTGTGAACTGCAGCGCTCAACCCCCTTGTATGTTCGCAGCGCAATGTTTAACGTTGTCGGAGAATGAACAAGTCTGAGGTCGGCACGGCATTGTAGCGGCACGCGATGGTAAACTCTTTCAAACTTTGAATGATCTCACTGAATGCTCCGAGTTTTCGTTCGACTTTGCAGTACGTATGTCCTACGTGCTTACAACAGTGATTGAGTCGTGTGGACAAGTATAATCAAGAAAATAATAGATTTTGAAAAGCTGCCGACTGACCATGAGTGCCTAGCTATAGTGTGTACGGGATAGTAATTTTTATGATCGTGGGGTGAGTGGTATCAATGTAACTAGGGAACGAGTTACGAAAACGGTAGATGGGTGGTTCATAACTTCATACGGCCCCGCGCAAGATCGAGAGGGGTGTGTCTGTGGATATTTATATGGTTCAGGTCTGCCTGATAACCCTTGGGGTTTCAAGTCCATAGGGTCAACACAACGAAGTCGCCAAATCCATCTTTTTTTTCGCATCCATCGGAAGCGAACGGAGGGAAATCCGTGAGCAACGGCATCAACTCGTTTAGCCGATCAGCCACTCGATTGAATGGGACGAAACTTTTGATTTGGCTTATCTAAGAGATCGAACTAGAATAATATAGAGTACGAGTGACGAGAGCGACGGGAGAAAAAAAAAAACAAGGGCTGGACCTTTTCCTTGTCTTATCTTATCGGCGGTCCAATGAGACATGGACACGTATCGGATTGCGTGTGCCAGTCAGGGGAGGCGATAGAGGGACCAGGACGACCGTGCATAAATGTGATGACATGTGTGACCGAACATTGCTGCGCGGGGGACGACTGTCTGATCATGGGTGTGATAAATGTGTATCTTTGGTGGGCCGCGGGTTGCGACGGCCGTGGAGGGTCCCGAGGCGCGAGACACAGTCCACGTCGGGTCACTCGGACACTCACGGGGGGAGGGGGATCATGATCACGTACAGCCGCGTGAGGGTGATGATGTGATTCCCGGTCTCAGCAGGGATCACAGACTTTGCAGGAAGCGATGAGTGGTCGTCATGTCAGCCTCTAGGTCTGAACAAGAAGTGCTACGAGTGGGAGAGCGAGCAGACGCCACCACGGTCTAAAACCTTGACTGCAAAAAAAGGACACGGGAGGAAGTCTGTGAAACCTCGGACAAATTACTGAATTGAAGCAAAACAAGCAAGTGATGAGACTGTGTTTATGCAAGAGATGGGAAGGACCCGCCGATTGGGACTGCGGTGGGAGATAAGATTGACCCTGGGAGGATGCGGCGCCACAGGATAAACAGGTGCAAACAATGGTGTACGGCCTAGTATGTAATATTGCGACGCAGATTTCCGAGTTATGTAGCGCCCATTAGCGGTAAATTTTCACCAAAGATGAAGATGGTGAATATGGAGAGCTGTTCGAGTTGGATGGGTAGATATTAACAATTATTCTAGAAACGAGAGGAGGGTGAGGAGTGGGGGCAGAGACGGAGCCAGATAACGGTAGAACGGGGATTATTGAAATTTATGATTTTGAAACTCGAGTAATCTGATTGGCCAGATTTAGTTTTGGTGTGGTTATCTATTAGTTTATCGGTTCCCGTCGACCACAAATCATAAACACTCGGTGCACACTTCTGACCCCGTTTCTCCTCCTCAACCAAACAATCACCCGTCCGCCCTGCCAGCGTCCCATCCTCCGCCCTCCTCGTCGTACTCTGCGTCCTCCCTCTTGCTCTTCGCCCTCTCTGTCTGTACCGTTCTCGCTGCTCATCAGACCCCCACGAACTGACACGCGTCCCAATCAACAGTCTCCTACAAAAATTCTCTTTAATCGTATCTCTAGATATACCTCTTTCGAAAATGTCCCCAATCGTAATGGAACCCCCCGCGTTGAACATGCATCATCTCTCTCGCATACAACAGCAGTTCTCTTCCAGCACAGCTTCCGACCAACACGCACCCACCTCACCGGTCCTCGCGGACGCTGCGCACGCTCTCCACCAGCGTATCACCTCGGGCGAATTCACCACCTATGAGCAGCTAATCAACCAGCAAAAGGATCGCGCCCAGCAGTCCGCCGCTGATGGCCAGCTGAACGCGCTCAACGCCGTCGTCGCGCAACAACAGTCGGGCCAACAGCAGTCACATCCCTCGGAGCAAGTCGCCGCGCCCCCGCAACCCCAGCCTGCCCAACCGCAACAACAACCACAGCAGGCTCCACAACAGCAACGTACATGCTGCACCAATTGTGGAACCGTCGACACGCCTCTCTGGAGACGCGACGCCCAGGGCAAGACCATCTGCAATGCTTGCGGTGAGTTGATTTGATCCATTTTCATCTCATCTACTTTCATTTCCTCCTCCATCGTCGTCACGTGTCAACGCGTGGCACGGGTTGGGTCGCGGGCCCCCGTTTTGTCCAGACATGCTTCATGCTAGCCGGTCGATGTATATCATCATGCTGCGTTGCGGCTACATCTACGCCGCGTGTTCTTGGCATGTCGATTCGGACATGATGGCGATTGGCCCAGATTCTTTTTCCTACGCTCTTGTCCTACCTACCGTCTTGCCAGTGCAGTAGCAGTGTGCTGATTGAAATGTGTGCAACTCGTGGGCACTTTGCTTGCCGTTTTTCGTTGTTTATCGTCATTAGGTCTCTACCTCAAATCACGCAAGGTGGCTCGTCCCACCTCCCTGGCCCGTACTCCAACGCCTACTGCTACCTCTGCGCAACCTCCGTTTCAGCCTCTAAACGGTGGCGCGGACTCCGACATGTCAAATCCAAATCAGGCATCTGTAGTTCCGACAGCGTCATCTCCTTCCCAAAATCAGCGCTCCAAGACTACGGATGCACCCCCTTCGTCTGTACAAACCGAAGGCTCCGGTCAGCCCCAGCAAAAGCCTGTTTCCAAGTCCACTTCATCCACGAAGCCGACTTCTAGCACAGGTGCGCACACCAGTGCTGGTGGTGGCACGTGCCCTGGGGATGGACGGTGCGATGGTACTGGAGGAACCAGCGCATGCGCTGGCTGCCCAACGCTAAACAATTCTCTTGCAGTTTCTGGGAGGCTTGACACCGAACCCGCGACCACAGATGAGACTGCGGCTGTCGTCACACGGGCAGCATCTCCCGCCGCCGACACTTCCTCGCCTGGCGTTGAGGGTGAAAGCCCCGCCGCACCCGCGAAGAAGGCCAAGTCAGCAGTCGGAGCACTGAGCTGCGCAAACTGTGGTACCAGCACCACCCCACTCTGGAGGAGGGATGATGTGGGTAACAACATCTGCAATGCATGCGGTGCGTTTCTGTCTCGTTTCATGTCTGTTGTACTTGGCGTGTTTCCTTGTCGTCGTCATTATTCTCTGGGCGTTGGTTATTTTTCGTAAAATGGACGACATGTTGCACGTTGATCCCATCCGGGATGCGCGCATGTCTTTCGCTTCAAATGTCGGGGTGTTTGATATCATCTGATCTTTCCTTTCTTCTGCACCGCTTCTCCTTATCTTATCATCATATTGGTGGGAAGTTCTCTTCCTTTCACTTCCGGGTCATGCTGGCTGGTGTTCTCCTTGTTTCGTAATCTTCCCTTCCACGTCATCATCAAATCGAGCGTCACCGGACATACTGGGCTGACTGCTATCACATCAATAGGTCTATACTTTAAGCTCCATGGCACTCATCGCCCCAATTCGATGAAGAAGACTGTGATCAAGCGACGGAAACGAGTTCCCGCCGCAGCTGGCATGTCCTCGGCACGCATAACAGATCATCAAGCGGCAGAAGCTCTCGTCGGAATCGGCCAATCAGGTGGTAGCCAACACGCGAACACGGGAGGGGAGGAGAGTGATAACGAGGTCGAAGAGCCCCAGCCTCGGCGGAAACGAGCTCGAAGAGGGAAGAGCGATCGTGAGAAAGGCCGTGCTCGGGAGAAGGACGAAGACGAGGATATGGGCGACCCTGAAGACGAATCGCCACAGGAGAGCGGTGGACGAGGACGGGGCAAGGGTGAGCGTGCATCCGCACGAAAAGCCTCTCGGGACTCTCACAGTTCTTTATGGGCTGAAGGTGCGCTGAGTATGCATCATCAAATCGTAGAAGCACTTGGAGATCGTGGTCACTCGCTCCCTCGGGTCATGCAACCGGGTCCCGACTTGGATCGTTTCGCGCACCACCTTGGACGCGTTCCTTCGGGTCATGGAGCGTTTATCGGATCGCCTCACGCTGGTCTCGATTTGCCTCCGTTGAACGCCGCATTAGGGGAACGATATGGGTACGGTCCACCTGGTCTTCTTGGTCCTCGTGATTTTGGCGGTGCACAGTCCAGCTATATGCGGTCCAGTTCTAATGCACCCAGCAGAACGCACTCTCCATTAAACCCTGGACTTGCTGCGGGTGTCGGCTATGTTCTGCCCCCACCACATGGTGTGGGTCATGGGTATTATGGCCTCGGACATGGACACTCGCCACCCCCCCATGACGCCTTGAACGGAGTATTGACTGCAGTCGTTCCTACAGCGAGCGAACTGCGGCAACATTACCTCGAGCTCCATGAGCAACGTAGGCGATTGGAGGAGCTGATCGAGAAGACGGATAAGATGATGGCCGGCATCAAGCGCGGACTCGACGAGATGATGGGTGCGCCGCAACCATCCCCACAGCCGTCCCCGCCACAAGCACAGCCACAGCATCAGACACAGACGTTGCCTCAGCCCGCACCTCAACACCCCCCATCCCACGACCAGCCCTCTCAGCAGCCTCCCCAAACGGGATTGAATTCGGCGACAGCCTCGGTTCCTCTTACTCGAACGGGTGAGCGGGAACGAAGCCGCGAGTCGATCTGGCCTGTTGAGTCCGCTCCGCCGCGAGAATAGAGGACGCGACGATGATACCACCACCCTTCTCCCAAAAATATGGCTTCGCTTTCGTTTTTGCTATCGTACACTCGTTTCATGGTCTTGTCCAGCCCCACTCGCATTCCCATCGTCGGTTCAAGCACGCTGGTTGGTCTCTTTTGGTTCCTGCCGCCAGCGGGACATTAATATTATGCCGAACATCCCCACCTACCCCAAATTCACACGCATGCTATTACTTGACTATTATCTATGATTCCTTTTTTTTTGAAAAACATGCTTTCATGTGCATATAGACTTGTTGTCGTCGCTTGGTTGTCATTTATTCCTTTCTGTTTCCCTAGTTTAAGTTCGTTCTTCATGCTCATTTGACTTTTTTTCTTTTTTGCTCCGTTGCGTGATCCGACTTTACAAAATACTATTATAGTCATACTTTTCATTCTGGCATTTGTTCAACTTGTTTCGTATATAATATCTATCTCGTTGTCTCCTCGATAGTGTAGATGCGCTTGTCCTCTCGTCCTTGGTGGATGAGGGGGTGCGACGCTGCAGTCTCTAATACGTTATAGTCGTCGTTTATACATGAGTTTGTTTTTCTGGAATTGTTCTTGGCTGGTTTTGATGAATCTGTGCGAGGCAAGCGAGCGACTTTTGACTGTTTGAAGAGTGTTTGCAACCTGAACAAGTCAAAGCACAGAGTGTGCCATGGAGCACGGCACGCCCCCGAGCGCCAACGATGGATGAAAATGTCGGCAGGAGGGTCATGGTGGTTTCACCGTAGGCATGTCATACAAGGTAACGCCTCGATGCGTCCCAGACATAGCTTCACGCCGTCGGCGAACCGCGAGGACACTCGGAAAGCCTAATCAGTTGCGAGTAGGACCGAGCTTCTCAAGAGGACGAGCGAAGGAGGTGTATTGCAAAAGCGTACTAGGCAGCATAGCCGGGTCATGTGCACCGTCCCTCGCTCTAACCTCTTTCTTGCGCAGACGGGGAAACCGTGACAGACTGCGCGTGGCAGGCGCATGACTTGGGATAGCAGCACATCGTGCCAGCGTGTCTGGTCCGCGGGGTACGGTTTGTCCATGACCGAGCCGAGGCATCTGCCCTCTGCATCATACATAATCGACGTCGTGCATGAGCGAGGACTTGGGGGGAGCGAAGGTTTTTTTTTTTGGGGGGGGGGCATCGAGACGGGAAAAAAAGGGGGGAAGGACGACTCTGACTTGCGTCCCCGATGATGTTGCGTTCTCCGACTCCTGGGTGAGGATGTCCATCGCTGTCGCCAAGTCCGGCTCTTGACCCCCAGAAGGTGCTCACAAACGGCCAGCGGACGGGGGACCATCACCGCGGTCAAGTTTTTGTCATCACGTGCGTATATGCGTCTCTGAAATAGACGATGGAAAGAGATACGCGTAGTGAAACGATCGCGTTCCGTATTCGATCCGACCCACTCAAGGACAACGCAGACACCTTGACGCACCGGTGACTCAACGTGTGATCCCTGTCGTCTGTGCACTTGCGCCATGGACCATGGCCTTTGGATCGGAGTGACGCCTTGGCCAAAACTGCACGAACGACAGGGAGAGCGACAATCAGATGATGGTCGGACTCGAGAGTCAGCTCTGACGTTGAATTTCTCGGATTCTTGACGTCGAGAGAAGCGGAAACCATAGACGGGCTACGCAGTCGGACGGATGATCAAAGGCTACGTCAACTTTATGATCATACCGTGCCAAAGCCATCTGGGTGATGCCCATCGAAAGATAACGCGTCGCTGCCAACACAGGAACGACGTGCTCGACCTGTCTTGACATTGATCACAGCTACTGAGGCCTCCCTAGATGAGGATGAGTAGGAAGACAGTCGTTCTCACCTTGACCAGAGTGATGGGAGAGGACCAGTTGGGATAAACCATCATGCATCATGTACAGTACCAGGACCACTTTAATTCTCCGATCCTGGAAGGTTCGCCCGTTACGTACTTAGACGCATGGCACTCGTGATTTTTGAATTCAACCGGATTGGTTTGGACAGAGCACACTGGATTTTATTATCTGGACTGTCAGATCGAACCAGGAATCGTCCATCTGTCTTGTCGAGGAAATTACCATGTTTTCTAGCCGTTGTCTGCTCCCCGGGGCACTCAACCCCGAAAGGCATATGGCAAATGCAATTGCTGCCCCTTTGATGCCATCGTGAGATGACAGTGAAGTTTAAGTTCAACAGGGACATTCAAGAAAAAGATCGTATATATCGCCAAGCTTGTCCATTCCGCCAATCTACAGAGAGGAGATTGAATTCGAATCTTGTCGCATGTTATGTCACTCGCATCATGCCATGGCTTCCTGATAGAGCAAAGGTTTACGCCTCAGGTGATATCTGCCATACATTAGCCAGATCTCCTGGATCTTGGGTTTTGCCCATATGGCTCTTTGCATTCCGTCAATGTACACATCGCAGGGAATGCGGCTTCGTATATTTACATCATGACGATAGTAATCATGGATTCACCAATTGAATGTGTCTTAATCAATCGTGAGTTGTACGTAGCCACTGATAACTCATCGCAAAACATTGGTGTCAACCCGAACCTGCGACTGGAAGCAGGGAATGGGTGTGAACCAGCAGATTCACTACCTGCCGGTGAGTCGTGAACTGCACCAAAGCGAGCATGTTCATCGCGACTGACTCAGGCTGCTTCCGTTTCAGCGCGCTGGAAATTGACAGTCAGCGTGTCGAGCCGCGTGGATTCATAAGTGGTAGCAAAGACTCACCCTGGACCATTCATGATAAGGATCCGCTGGCGTTTTCTTCGCGAACTCTTTATCCCCTTCATGTCTGAAGAGCAACGCCTTGCACTTCAACGCGATCTCGCTTTCGGGAAATTGCTTGACATCGATAACGGGTCTGCTGTTGAATTTATGACAAAGAAGACCACGAGCTCTTTGTTTCACCACCAGTGGGAGACATGTCATCCTGTCACTGGCACGACGGCCCCGGTGTAACGCGCGACGATAAGGGGAGTTCCTCACCGTCGTAAATGTCCATGTCAGGCCAACGCAGCGCCGAAGCATTCGTGTTGGGGAAGGCCATGGAGTATCCAGCCACGAGAAGCATCATTGTTGCTGTCGACGGTGTCGGCGCTGAAACACGCGTGCTCTAGGGTAGAACACACACAAGACAGCAAGCGGCAGAATTGGACTAGAATATGGAGTTGTGGTTTCGGTGCGGTCGATGTCATTAATGTCGTGTACTGTCCGGACTCTCTGAATCACAGATAGGCTGGGCCGATTCGGAGACGAACTCTGTTGTTACGGCTCCTTACGGGATCATTGCGCACGGAGGTAGAGTTGCTGGACGTCGACTTGTGACTCGACTCGCTCTCTCGGTCCTGGTTCGTCGCAAAGCGGTTGAACCATCGCGTAGGGTCTACTAACCCGCGATCACGACTCGCGAGCGCTTCCTGGGATGTAGCAATCGGCGACCTCGGGCTCCTGGATGAAGCTTCGAAGACGGGTTCATGCCAATACTATGACATGGTCGGTCAATCACGCTGTCGAACGCACAGGTTGCCGTCCGGCCTTGTTTTCGTTCACAGCACACAAGTGGACAAGCAGACCCGCGTTTTGCGCTCCGCGGCTGGTGACTTGTCTCCGCCAAGTTCCAACTATTCGCTGGGTACAAGAGGATTGCCACTGACAAGCTGATCACGAGTAAACACAGACCTGTCTCACCTTCTGAGCCATGTAGTACGCTGGGTGTCCTGTGGGTCAATTCTAATCGTTCGCTATGACAGGACTATACCCTCAGGTCTTGGTTTAGGTTCCTTCACACAGATTTCAGGTGCCATCTACCAAGATGTCCACCACAGAGCTCGATCAGCGTTAGAAAACCAGCAAGCAAATGGAGTCATCGCTGGCGGTATTACACATCGTTTGCATGTCATAACTCCCTTACTCTGCCAGTGCGCGTGTCTTGCACTGTGGGCTGCATGTATAGTGCACCATGTTTGCAGAGAGGACGACCGAGTGGCTCTGACGTCTCCCCAGGTCAATCCAGTCGTGATTTCGACTAACTATTCAAGTTGGTATGGCCTCTTTCTGTGACGATTACTGGGGTCTCATTGCCTTCTGGTCATAGCCTCAGTAATTGGTTCCTCCTCATATCATTCTGCATTTCCCTCTCATTGCATCGTAGCTAACCTAGATTCCGGCATACGAAGTAACCGTGTCCGTGATCGCGGTGTGATGCATGGCGTATCCCCAAGAAAAAAACGCTGCAATGAGCCTGACCCTTGTGTCATGGCCACCCAAATACATCATCTCATGATTGTTCAGAATCATTATTCCCAGAAAACAATTTCTCGTTGACACGCCTTGATGTTGGTATAGGCTACATCAACTCGTCTGTCACTACAGAGTATGCCATGATCAGAGGACGCTGATGACGCTGATATGGTTGGAACACAGCGTTGTACTGAACGGATCAGTGCTGGCATTTGTTAATCAGTACGATCAGTCATGAACACGGTCGGAGGCATTGGAATGCGTATGAACAAGGATGGATTCGACTTTTGGTAGGTCATTTTAACGCGACGCAGCCGTCGAAAGCTCAAAGTTCACTTGTCTCCGAAACATGTTAAATAGAGCATCCAGTCATGTCCGTGCCATTGGTTGGGACAAGATGGCGATCACTAATGTGACGCATCCTCCCGTGGGCAAACTATCGATGATCTGAATATGGATTGAGATCGTATGTCTTGCGTTATCTCTGCCGAATATACCCTGTTGATACTCACATGCTCGTTCTTTCGATGGCACTAATGAACTTGCAACTGTGTCGTGTACAGACTGTGTATGCTCATTCTCTTGCATGGAGGGGAAGATTCAACCTGATCTGCGTCGGTACTAGGTAGGTTCAGGGTTATCCCACCCGGCCATGGCTAGCACATTATGATTCATATGTGCCACGATTGACAGGGTACTCCAAGTGATGAGTCCACAAAACTCTTTCTCTATGCACTATTCATGTGAGGTGTCTCTACAACGATTTCCGGAGGTGTTCGGACTACGACATATTGCTCGACTACACCAACATACTGCACATGCCCAAGAACGATACGCTCCGATATGCAACATTTCTATGCTAGTACACCAAAGTTATGCTCGACGGATCGATAAAGGTGTTTACCCAAACACTCTATTCTAGTAAGTTCAAGATAGCTGCAATGATGCGGACATCGATTCAATGAGAGTTGACGACTTTATATGGTTTTCATGTACGATCGGAGCCCCATGGTCGTCGTATTACTTGTAGGCAACCAACCATTGATATCATCTGTGGTAAAACCCTTTGCTGCGATTACCTCGCATGGATGCTGACCGCCTTGCGCATATTCACGAATCCAAATGTCGGCTCGTGTGTGGCCTCCCTCACCATGTCCGCATGGGCACTCAACATCGTTCTCAACGTATCGGTGGCTATAGTGACTACTCTCAGTAGTGAGATATCTGGATTGCATCATGGCCCACGGGGTGCTGTGAGCGGACGGTACGGGGCTGGAGGGAGTGGTGCGAGAGGCACCACCCCAGGGCTGGAATCGTATAGAACGGTGTGTGGTCGCAAATAGTGAGAGCGACGGAAATGAGAGAAAGGAAGAGGAGCGTATCGGAGGTGGTGGCTATGCACTTCAGCGCCACAAAGGTAGCAACTGTCGCTTCCTTTGGAACATGTCATCTTCTCCTCCGTGACCCGGACGGGCAAGTGTTTAAACGTTCTGCGACACTGGCAACGCGACAGCGTTCATGGGTAACGAAGGCAGACAGCCTTCCATCAAGGTTTGGTGCGAACTCGACTCACGCATACTCCCGCCAATTCTACGCAAGGTTCTCCGACGTTTCGCACTTGGTTGTGAACCTGTGCGTCCGAGGGGTTTCATCTAGTACTTCTTCCCGTTTTCGTGGTTTTCCTAACGACTCGTAGGTAAAGGTTTGAAAGATCGTTTCCGATGGCTGATAATTATGGCCTAGACTTTGTTTGGAATCTAGAATGTGTCCAAGGTTGCTGCTGTAGCTTCACTCACGCGTTCACCTATTGACACGGATCTCGCGCAATGCACGAGCGTCGCCAATACGTGCTATGCCGCTGAGTACAGTGAGTTGAGTGTCCCAAGCTTATCTCTCAGCCTATGAACTGATTCTCGTTCTCATGATCAACACCACTGAAACCGTATCCAAAACACTTTATGGTCATACAGATGCGGCATGGCGGAAATGCACAACTGTACTATTCTCGGACGAGCCGCCCTCCAACGACTTAATTGCTGCCGCGAAAGATGACGTGAGACGCAACCACAGACCATTCATATAGTCCACACGTTCGTCTACAACTACAAGTGATTGAGATCCCGCCTTTCCATGTTGATGATGCCGGGAATCGCATCCGAGTCATCCACTTTGGGTCAGAAGCAAAGCCGCAGACTTGTGTGTGTTCCAATCTCCCCCGTTATCTCTCTGTGAACGAGCCACAAATACATCGGTGTCGGAATTCCGGAGGGTACTTCTTCGTTTACCACGGTAAGATGGCCAACTCACGTCCCGCGAAGGGTTTCAAGTAGGTATCAGCCCTCGTGCTACCCCGACCATGCGATCCGTGCCAAGGGATCTCGTCATGGACGGTGGCCTTGGCATTCTAATTAGAACACTCCGTCTCCTCTTCTTGCATTCCATTTCATGGAATCCGCTTATATCGGTAGCATCGACCAGCCTATCCCACCTGCTGCGGCTTCTCCTCGCAGATAACACACATCTCGTTCCATTTTATTCATTTTCCTTGAACGGATCTTATTCGCAACCCCTCACAAAGTGCATCCGCGGTGAATTCCGACGTCGTCATGACGTTGCGTCGCAGCGTGTCCAAGTCGCAGCAGTGTAACCTGCCGCGGCTCCAAACGCTCACGGTACTATTACGGTCGCAATTCCCGATTCGCGTCTCTATCAACTTCGCGTTTGCCCCCGTGCAGTCCAAAGGATCTACCTTGGCCTGTGCGCCGATCAAGCGCCGTAGCCTCACTCACGGGTATCCAAGACCCCGACCGCTTAAAAAGAGACAAGAGATGCTATTTTATCATCTACACCACAACTCTAGATCTCACACACCATTCCAACAGAATAAAATGAAAATGCTTACCCCCAAGTGCATGTCCTGTCAACGTTGCTGACGTTAGTGGTATTTGCACCGCGCCGACGGCAAAACGGACAGCAACACCCTCACAAGCGAAAAGCGTCCAGCTTTTTTTTTCTCTCACACCTATCGCGGCACCGGCGGCTTTACCACCGATTTAGTGTGAAAAAGGTTCCATTAGTTAGGCGTAGCACACAAGCCGAGAGAGTGACTTACTCGCAACTGCTTAAAGTGGATAGGGGGCTGCAATGACGCAGTATTGCAGTGAAACAGGGGACGCGCTCGACCATCAATTTTGATCGGCGGCTGTTCACGCGTTCAACGTTCACGTTCGAGGCCGTTCGAGGCTACGACCGGGAAAGGCAGCACATCGTCGACGGACGCGGTGCTCCGAAGTTAACACACCGTGCATGGTACCCTCCCCGAGTTGGTTCGTGTCGTCAACGTCGAGTCTTGACCTATGGTTGCTGTCGCACATCCGTTTCAACTCGAGTCGATACAGAAAACGGCAAATCGTGGCGTGTCGATCGTCCTTTTTATCCTCTTTACTCTGTTGTGCAATTCGGCGCCACTCTCTAGATCTGGTTCCCGGTCGGGGTAGCAAACTTGCTGACCCATCGACTAATTGGGATGAGATGGAACTAGACCCAGCCCGTCCGTAGCTCGTCTATGAGGCAAACCGTCCTAATGGAATCGGGATGCCAATGACGGCAAGGCTCGAAAGTGTTCCAAGAAAGAACAATCCTATTTATCCATAAGTTTGACAGATGCGCGCGGCCCACTATGATTTCAGATTTGCTCATAATGCATATATATTACCAAACGTAGTCAAAAATGTAGCAAAAGGCTAATATGCAATCTGAATTTTTTCTTTTGCATTATCGAGTAGTATAGTATATCTTTTTTTTTTTTCCGGACGGTGCGTAGCTGAACGTGCGAAACGCAAAGACAGGCTGCTGCGCATGACGTTGCTGAGACTTGACGCAAACTCCGATTTTACAGATTTACAAGCACAGCCTGTGAAAGTTCTCGACGACCGCGCTGCGTCTTTGATGGCGTTCGTAAGTTACGGTCGCGATGTGATCGCAAGTACGGTTCATGAAGCTTATGATGAAGCGGATACGGGATGGTTTTTTCCCCGGGCCCCGGTTCTAAGATGGCGCATATACATGTACATATGCATTTATGGACCGATCGCGCTGGTACTACGCCACGTCACTGATCCGTTTCCGAGTATAAAGAGCGTTCGACGTGCGGTGATTGATCCGTCCCGACGGCCCCTTCTGTCAGTCACTGATCAATACATGTAGCACGGCCGATGGCGGCCTGATTAAATTATGGTCGGATCATATCACATCAATCGCTGCGAGAGCACACTTTCCACAACCTAGGGCTCTCTCCGGATCAACTACATCAAAATTCATTCGAGTCCTACAACGATTGAATGTGATCGGATGTACATCGACCCAATGGAGCATATGATATTTGCAAGAAAACACGAGTGGATCTCCGCCTTGCAGGATAGCATCCACGAAACACGTCTATGAGGAACGCCGTCCACTCGACACCATAAAAAAGCAATAAAAAAGTGTCCACGCGCTCGAGGGATCAGATCAGTCCATGACCCACCACCTCACCGCCTGACACGCCCCGATCTCTGGATGCAATAACACTGCGGAAAGCCAATGCTGCAGCTGTCGTCGTCGATGGTCTAGAAACGCGGGTCGGTAACGTGAAAGGGGTGATTTGGGGGGAAGCGCGGGTACAAAGTGTTGTTGGTGGGACTGTGTGAATAAGTGAATACGCAAGTCGGGAGAGGGGGAGAGGGGAATTGGGATCGTACGGGTAGACTCTGCTGGAGCGCTTGATAGAGTTGGACAAAGGCGCTGTATCGTTTGTGTGCGTGTATCGTCGTGCTCTGTAATGTTTTTTGCTGAGGATGTGTGTGGTTGGGTGTGCGTGCGAGGACCGACCTCTTTCGTTCGTATGACACAATCGTACACTGTTCCACATCCACACGCAATTTTTCTTCTTTTTCAATCCCAACACGACGATGGGAATCGACCACAGGAAAGGAAAGACGTACCGACGTATGCGCCACCGAGCTTGTCACCGACGTTGATCCAGCCGCTGATCTGGACGTCCCTCGCAAACGCAGGGCTCTCGCCTGAGCTATCACCGAGCCATATGTCGTGCGAAAAGACAGACGGAGGACCTTGGGAGAGATGGATCGAGGCGCGCGATGCATGTCCGTCTGGTTCCTGCAGTCCAGAGGGTGTCCTTGTGTTCAGTCCCCAGCGAAGCACTTAGCACTCGGCGCATACGTACATCGCAGAGTTCGTCGTAAAAGCGGGATTCCTCCTCGACGTTGATCTTGTCTGGGATGACGACTAGAAGACTAGTCGCATTTTCGAACGGGTGCGTTGGGGAAGAGGAAGATGGGACGCTGGGGGACCTGGACAGAGGCATGAATGCATGACGGTGTGACAAAGATCTCGAAGTAGAATTGTGTCACGTGATTGCTGCTAAGATATCATACGGGATCTAGTTTGTCGTGGTATTGCTCTCGACGATCGCCTTGATCATCGCCCCACCAATCATGTTCGCCTCCTCAAACCTTGACTCAAAGAATGCAGCCGTCTGCGTAAACCTGTCCTTGTACAACTCAAAGTCGCCAAACGCGACACACTGACTCCATCCCCGGGCCGCGACGACAAACTCTAAATCGTCTGATCTATGCGTCACGTCGTACAGCGCCGCATGGAGCGCTGCGTCCAAACGCGACACCGAACGAAAGAGGTACTCTGCTACGCCGATCCAGAGCCGGAACACGGGGGTTGCCGCGAGGGCGAGATGGTCAAACGGTTGGATCGAAAGACGGGCCCAGCAATCCACCATGGCGAGCAGTGCGAGATGGGAGTTGGTTCGGGGTGCGGTGATCCCCGTGGGCGAGGACCTACCGCGCTTGAAGCTCCCTCCGATTGTGAATTGATCCAGGATGTCCTCTGTAAGGAAGATGGGTGTTGATCCGCCTTCCTCGGTTTCCTTGACTCCGAATACTTTCTCACGGGCGGTGTAGATGCGCTGTCGGAGACCGGCATGATCCCCCGCGAGCATGAGTTTGAACAGGTCGGTAGCGCTGGAGGCGTAGGTGTCGATTTGGGTCCTGGCCGAGGGATTTAGGATGGCGAGGCCGGCGTAGACGTGCCATTTGTTGGCATATATTCGGAGCATGATGTTGACCTTGACGGTCTCAATGCCTCCGACATACTGGCCGTGTTCCCAGGGGTATGAGCGCTGGGCAGCCCATGCCGTACCCATGCTAGGGTGGGAGAGATGAGGATCTGTCGGTCGCCGAGCAAGGGAAGAGACGCACGTGAGGAAGGCGGCATGAGTGACTGCTTGGACGTTGGCGGTGACGAGGTCGTGATCCTCGTAAGAGAGGTAGACGTAGCGCGGGTTGAAGCACTTGAATATGCTCTCGACGACGCGGACGCTTTCGTCCGAGGCACGGTACTTGATGATGACCTAGAAGACGATGAGATAGTGTGCGAATCGGGGAAAGGGGTACGGTAACCAAGGACGCACAAAGGGCTGGCCGACCGGGGAGACGGTAGGTCCGTGGAGGGAGTGTACCGAGACGATGTGAACGTCGGTCGGGAGGTACGTATCAAAGGCAGTTTTTTCCGGGGCTTTGACGGAGGTCTGGCCAGAGACGATGGCTCCGACTTTCGTTGCTAATTCAAAGGGATATTGATTCCCATGAGAGGGTAGGGGGGAGGGACGGTGGCAATACTTACAAGGGCCATATTCTTGTACTACGCGAGCGATATACTCGGCCTCCACGGAGTACACGACGAGGTCGGAGATCCGGGAGACGGCATGGCCGTCTCGGTGGACGGTGATTCCGGGGACGTCTAAGCGGGGGGACGTGAGAAGGGACGTGTCGGGTTGGAGGTGAGAGACCTTTGTACGTGTGCGCGAGTGAGTCATATTTTTCGGGACGATCACAGACGCTAATTCTTTCGCAGAGGGGGGATGTCAGAATGAAGAAACGATGGGAAGAAAGGAAGCACTTTTTCCAGCCGGCGTCGGAAAGATGTTTAGCGTACATGGTGCCCATGGCGCCCATGCCGATCAAGCCAATCGTCGGCTGCTGGTCGAAAGGGTGGTCGGGACTGATGTCGACGGGAATGGACATGGCTGGCTGAGGATGCTAGACTCAGAACGAGCTGGCTGAAATACGAGACGGCAGGGATGGGGCCCATCATCGAGTCTGTGCAGAGGCGATAACACGCCGCCGCGCAAACTGATAACTCCAAATGGGGAAATTGGTAACCAGGCCGATGCTGACTCAGCCGTCGGCGCAGACTTTGCACCGTTTCAGATTTCTTTTTTTCCCCATCCCCTTCTCCAAAGCCGACGTTCCTTCAAAACATAAAAATCAAAAATAAAGACGTTTCTCGCCCGCCCACCTCCACCTCGTGAGTGTCGTGTTTCGTGCACGTTCTCTGCTCAGACCTTCTCCTTGCAGGCTTTCCAATCGACGTATGCAGAGGTTCGTTCCGCTCGTCTGCCCCACAGCGCGTTCAAATTCGTGCTTCTTCTCCAGCGTACCTCGATATCTCCTGATCCCACATTCCTTACTAATACCCTCCCGTTCGTTTTTTAAACGCATAATCCCCCCACACGCATTCTTCGCGACGCACTAGCTAGTAGCATCGCTCCCCCCTTTTGGCTTTCATCCATCATTGATCCCGATCAGCGCCAAGCTTCGCTCTCTGACTCCTCCGGAGGTAACTCTATTTTGGCTCCGGCGCACGCACTACGTACTCTGTTGTATCTCTGTTTGCCCCGTTCTCAGCGTGCTGTGAGTTCATACCGAATTCTTCGAGAATCAGTACCCGAACTGCCTTTCTGTCTTTCATCTACAGATCGTCCATCGCCATCCTTGCGAGTATTATGTATGTCCCCGCATTTCCTTCCATCGTCTTATTCATTCCTCTATCTAGGCCATCGCATTTCTAGGGTCTAACATCTGTCCGTCCTGGCGTCCCCTTGCTTTTCTACGCCCGTTCACCCACATTGTTCCCTCAGATCACCATGTTCGCTGTACCGCGAGACTCGAGTCCCCGCCAGCGCAGTGCATCACGCTCCACCGACGACTACTCCTCCACTAAAGACAGACCCCGCAGACTGTTCCAGCGTTATGTCCACGACCTCAGCATATTTTCTCACTCGTTGGCAAATACAAGCTCCCATCACGATGATTTACCCATCCCATCAATGCCCACACACGCCTCCCACAAAACAAGTGCCCAGTCCACGCCCATGACCTCTCCCTCCACCGCGTACAGCAGCCTTTTTCCTGGTTCCCTCTCGTCCGCAACATCCGAGTCAGTCCCAAACCCAGAATCAAAATATCAATCCGATTTTGGTCTGTTGACGCCTGTGTCTTCCTCTACGTATTCCCCCATACATGGATCCATCTCCTCCAGCTCTTCTCATCCCGTTTCCCCGCGGTCCCGTTCCACAACCGAATCAGACTCTCAAGCGTCGGCACCACGAGTGCCTCGCAGATACCCTTCTAGTCACTTTTCACATCGGCCTTCGACCGCACCCCATTCTCCACCCGCCTCCCCAACCGCCAGCGGCACTGACAACACCCCAGTAGACCACCACACCCGGTCCCACTCACGACTCACCGTGAGCATCAAAAGCCTCCTCTCCAAATCCGCCATCCCATCGCCTTCCCGCTTCTCCTTCAATTCAGCCGCGACCGCGCCGCCGGACAGCGAAGCGTCTTCTCGTTCGTTTCATGTTCTTGCTTCTCCCGGAAAATGGCCCATGACACCTCGGAAATCTCGCCCACCTGATCTGGAGATCTCGGCCCGTGTCGCCCCTGCCATGCCTAGCCCTGGTTGCGCTTCTAACACACCAATAGATGCACACCGTCGATATGCGAGCGAAGCGGTTGCCAAAATCTATAATACCGGAACAGGCAGTGGTCCACCAACGAGTCAAGAGAGTCTCGATGTCCCGGTCCGAAACGTGCCCCTTCCCTTAGCTCGTGGAAGGGAACCTAAAACGCGAAACGTACTGAGACGCCGACCGAGCGGCTCTGCCAAGCTCTTCAAAGGGCGCGAGCGAGGCATGACCAGTCCTTCATGCCTACGTGGAGGCGATGCAGACCATCTTCCTCTACCACCCAAAGCGGGCATGTCCCGCCAAGGCGGGATACCTTTCCCACTGACTGCAGCCGGTGCGGTCGTCGAGGCCTATAAACAACAGGAACTTCATTGCGACGACACCAGCCCTCCCAAACTGTCGATCGAGGACCGGATGAGCTCGAGTGCGTCCCACGATGGTCGAGATTACATGGAACACTCACCAACGCCTCACTACACCGTCTTTGGCTCGTCGTCGGGACGTGACATACAAACGGGCGGTCTAGATGATCGGTTGAACAGGTTCGAAGCGGATCAATCCACCTGGGCTATGTCGCAACCGTCTGTCTCCGACTCGGGTAATCGCAGTATCACACGCAAGGTCTCAAGTCGATGGCGAAAGCTCAGAGGAGGGGGTGTGATGTCGGAGGAATCCCCTTCGCGTGATAGAGGACGGCCCAGCCTCCAGGAGATGTGGGGAGTTGACAAGTCGAGCGCGCGGGAGATGGGGCGATCCATCGATGGCGTGCCGAATACGGGGGACAGCACATGGGCAAGTCCGATTGAAGGCCATGCACAGTCAGGGTCTGAGAAGGGGGACAGCAATGAGGCTGGAAAACTGTGGCGGTTGATGCGACGGATCAGTACAGGAGGCCTACGAGACCGATTCCAGTTCGACAAGGTCATTCCGCCCGTACCTGCTATTCCAAAGGAGCTTCTGGAGAAGGTGAACCAAAGTGAACGCAGCAACGAGCCTCTGTCGCTGTCACGCCACCAGCCATCATCGTCTTTACGGGACAAGGACCACATCCGGACATCCACGGCCCCGAAAAACATAGCTATCGCTCGACCAAGCGTAGCAACCACCTCATCCTCTCCCATCTCATTCGACGTTGCGTCTACTCAGTCCTTTCACAAGACTCATTCAGCGCGCTCCTCGGTGTCCTCTTATGGCGAGGCTGTGGTAGTACCCCACATACCAGACAGCGTGTTCGATCGACGCATCATCACACCGCTCGAACAGCTGCGTTTAGGTGACGACCACGTCGAAAATGGTGAGCCAGGCACCCCGCCGGCGCCGGTACCGCGATCTCCCCGTCGGTCGACGTCTGTTCCTGCCGGTCTGAAAACGGTCGAGGATGCCGAGGGTGACCGTGTGCCGTTGCCTTCACCACGTCGTCTGACGACGTGTTCTGGCGAATCACCTTCGTCTGTCACTTCTCGACCTTCTTCTACATCCGCGTCTGCTTCTGGGAGTGCGCATTTTTCGTATCAAGGCCGCGGACTTGGTCTTGGAGGGTCACGGAGGGAGGATGGGATCGTATCGTTGTCTCCGCCGCCGAGACCATCAAGGAATTCGAGACGTGGAGGAAGTGGGAGTGTGGCGAGTTCACCTTCACAGTCGATGGTGGTTAAACAGGTGGATGGAGGTGTTGGGATTGGAGGTGTACGACAGATGGACCGAGTGCCGAGTGCACAGAGCGACATGACCTTACGACTCGATTCCCCAGAACCTGGACGATCACGAGGACGAGGACAAGGAAGAGACCGAGACGCGTCCTCACACACCAGCACGCAGCCCACGTTCCGAGAGCTCGACGCGCCGCGCCGACCGCCGTTGAGCGAGCGAGAAAAGGCAGACATTTGGAACGACTTGTTGGCGCGGAGCGACATGGCAGGTGGAACGTTGCATATCAACGGTGCGGCGGAGCTCATGTCGGACAGTATGCGGTTTTCAACACATTCCGAGATCTGACTTGTTCCTTGGCTGGAGCTGACCTCTTTTTTTTTTTTGATTTATACCCCCTCTCTACGCTCCGACGTCCTCTTCACACATTGATCTACCTCGACGATCTTTTTTTTATTGTGTTCTTTCTGTACATCTCCACTATCTCATGCTACGCCCGGAGAGCAGTATCTATAGCGACACTATTCCCCCTTTTCCTGGACCCTCTCAACATCAACGTTTTTTTCTGACTAGTCGTTACGATAATACACTCTGAACGAGGCTATCTAATGTCTTCTTTCTTCTTTCCTTTTTTTTTTCGAGGGTAGTCACGATGCGTTGTTATATACGTGGAGAGATACGACTTCAATGGTACTCGGATACAGTAACTGAAAGACATAATTATAATAAACGAGTTAGTGATCAGAAAAGATAACGTCTTTCTCCGCCAACACACGATGCAAGCCTATGACTCGATTGACAAATCTTCCCAATCTTCACAGCAGAGAAGAGAACAGTTATCCTCCCGAGAACATATACGAAAAGCCCTGAAAGTTCTACGTGATGGTCGGGTCTCTTTCGTCGACCTTCTCTGCACTGTGTTAGACCCTACCGAGCGAGATTTCGAAAGATACCGTCACGCGCTGTACAGCTCTCCAACGAACGACTCGCCCGTCAAGTTACATTGCGTGCTTGACCACATCCTGAAAGATACACGTGGTGCGCCGCTCTTTCGCCGGTGGATGAAGCCTCGTTTTATCGAGATGATGTCGAACATCGTCAACCACGAGTTAGATCCAGTCGAGGAGGGGCTGAGAGGGCCGTCGAGGACATCGGCCGAGCTCGACTCACCATCCTCCCGCTTCCCGAGCTCGACGACGCACTCTGACAGTCGCTCTACTCATACTTTCCATACATCCTACAAGCCACCCATTCCTCGTCCAGAAAAGAATAACCACATTGAAGTCCGTTCCGCTCGTATCGCGAAGCAGATGGGATGGGAAGAAGAGCGAAATGGAGGTCGTCGGGCTCGCAAGCAAGGGGATGCAGGAGAGGCCGTTCGATCCGACGAGGGTTCTCCCGAGTGGTACATACGCAAGTTCTTGAATGGAACCATCACCCCCAAGCAGGTTTCCAGCGTGTGGGTCTCGCTACGAGGGCATGACACTGGGTAGGGATAAACGTCGCCGCGTCCTCGGATGCCACTTTACGCTTTTATTTATTTATTTAGTTGGCTCGATAAATTCATAGATAACGGGGGCACAGCGGTATATTGGCGCAGTCCCTCGCGCAGATTAGTCGCAAGTCCAAGAGGTGATCGTCATTCCTTCCTCTCCGAGGCTTGAATATTCACTCTTCTTTATCCAGGGATCCAGCCGATATACCGTTGGAGCAGGAAATCGCCAAATGTTTGAAGGTCATCTTCAATAGTACTGTGAGTAAGCTCGTGCTTTCCATATCCCCACTCGTCTGATGCACGCTGCAGAGTCGTGTCCGGGAAGCCATGAAGATCCCCAATATCGTAACTGAGATCACATCCGCTCTCAGTTCCCCTCACCTACCAACCCGTCGGACAATCCTAGAGGTGCTGTTGTCGATCGTTTACTGTAGCAGAGATTCCTTGGATCTTGTCTTTCACGGTCTTGAAACTCTCAGTCAGGCCAACGGCGATTCGACTGGTTGTTATGATTACTGGTTCGAGTCGCTCGAAGGTGCACTCCAAAGAGGTAAAATGGGTAGCTTTGTTGGTGCCAGTGACGTATACAAGCGCGCCGGTGGAGGTGGCGGGGCGTTGGTCGATTACGCTGTGAGGTTATCTATAATATCTTTCCTTTCCTCCCTCCCGTCATTCATGGGAGGGTTTCAAGCTCATCAATATCGGCCTGATGGTTCACATCATGGACGTCATGAACGACCTCGATGTTCGCATACACCACCGCACTCTCATGGGTTCTGCGGGCCTTGCACGCATCGTTGAGCTCTGTCGCGAGTTCGGTGTTGCTGCTATGGACAAGCAACTCGACGAGCTTGCGACTGTGCTCGAGGAGGACGAACGATGCCTGAGAGAACGCCACGCTGCCAGCCGGCTTTTCCAATGCGAATATTTGAAATGCGCTGTGTTCACGGAGGAGTTCTTTGAGATTTAGCAACTATCAAAGCAGGAAGTTGGTTGACGACGAACAGACGCGACAGAGGGACGTGTGAGGCTCTGCACGCGTGAGATGAGGTGGATAAAGAATGTGACGGTTTCTCATGTCATGGTAAAAGCTGTCTTGTGGTCGTTCCGAGTGTGCGAGTCAGCCGTAAGTCGAGGCAGACACGATCGCTCCTCGAACAAGAGACGGGGTTAGTCGAAACAGACGTGTGGCGGTGCTTTATGTGTGAGCGCGTTGTTTGTGCGTGTTTACGCGTCGCAGCAGCCCGGACGGAGCCCGAGAGCGAATTTTTGATTCACAAGTTGCCAACGAACGCTTCAAGGAACCCTAGACTCACCCATCCTACACTACTTATTTTTGCAGTCACCCCAGTTTCGCATGGCGACCGACTTGTTATCGACGCCGTCTACGGCGACGGTTGCGGGCTTGCTGGTTGCTGGTCTTGGCGTCGTCTATGCTTATACCCAACTAGGCACCTCGAAGCATACCGATACCCGTGCACATGTGCATACCACAGGTTCGAGTGTAGACGGGGACTCGCACGCGAGGAACGAGGCGTCCGGGGCGACACGAAAGGGGAGGAAGAAGAAGGGCAAGGGCAAGGGTGTAGGTGTGGGTGAGGGCGAAGGCGAAAGTAAAGATGACGATAAAGGTGAAGTCGCAGGTGAAGGTGGGGCCGCGGTCGCCGTCCCGTTCCCGCGGGTTGTACCAGGCGATTTCGAGGGTGTGGGTGTGGGTGCGAGTGGAGAGGTGGATACGGGTACGAATGTGGGTTCTCAGGAGGCTTCTCTAGCCGGCGCGGCGTCCAAGCGAGGAAATGGCGGAAAGACCAAGACCAAGACCAAGAAGAAGAAGACGGCGACGACGACGACGAAGCAGGGCAGGGGTAAAGATCGGGACGAGGACAAGGAGGAGGGTTCGGAGACGGGCAAGGATGTGGGCGTGCCAGGCGTTGGGCGTGCTACGACGCATGGGCCGCCGCGCTCCGGCGATAGCACCGATGCTTCGGCGTCACTCTCTCCATCTGTGTCCGCTTCCGCCCTGGCTTCGTCCCATGCGATGGGAAAAGGGAGCCTCCGTGCGAGCACGAGGCTCGCACCGCCGTCTCAGCCTCACGCTCAGGCCCGTGCACATGCGCCCCGTGAGATCCGTCCATCTCTCTCCTTCGACACTGATAGTTCGTGGACGCACGTGGACCATCGCCGTCTCAAGACGTCCAGATCTGCAGATGGACAGGCCCGAGGGCTTGCGGAGGCGATGGACGTGACGAGCAGCGATCTGGCCTCTACAGCAAGCGATTCACCTGTGGCAGAGCGGATGGAGAGCGTCGCCACTGACATGCGCACACCACGTGCAGACCTCGTGCAGCGTACCCTCGCTGAGAAGCTCGTTCCGAGACCGAGGAAAACGGGCGTCGACGAGTACGTTTCTCTCTCAGTGATCGCTTCGTTTTTTTTTTCTTCTTCTTTTCCGGTCTGCCTTTTTTTTTTTCTCTCTCGTTTCGTTCCTTCAGTTTATCTTGCCATCTCCTTGATGGCGATTCCTTTTTGAGATGGTGTGGGGTGCTGATCTTGAATTTCATCTTTCCCTTTTTGTTTGCTAGCATGCTGGAAGAGCCTGATTTCCCTACCCTGGCGCGCGTCATGCGGGTCCAGCCTCCGGCGGACGAAACTCCAGTCCCAGGCTTTTCATGGGAGGACTATGGAGACGTCGTCGAAGAGAGCTTGCTCGTCGACGATGCCGATCAGGAAGACGAAGGGGAATGGGGCGTCGTCAAGAGTCGAAACCGTACCCGTAACTCTATTCCTCCTCTTCTTCCCCTTGGCAGTTCTCACCGACACAAAAAAAATAAAATAAAATCAGGATCCTCACAGAATGCGACGATGACCACGACGACCACGACGACCACGACTTCCACATCGCACGCTCCAGCGGCACCACAGACCAAGAAGCAGCGACAAAACGCACGCAAGAGGGAGCTCGCCAAGTCTACCAGGACGGAAGGAGAGCTAGCGCGATTAGAAGGACTCGCAAAGCACAAACGCGAGTTGGAGCGACTCCGGATCATCGAGCAATCTCGACAGGGTGGGGGGAAACGACCGAGCGGAGGTATGCAAGCCATGGTAGACGGTCAGGGCAAGTTGGTTTGGGAGTAAAGTTTCCTATTTTTCCTGGTAATCAGGGTAGACGACCGTCGGGACGCTCGTAAATTATCTACTACTCAGCAGAGGACATGACCTAGGTGGATATTGTAGCTGCGACAGTATTATGTCTGGTGATGGCAGAATGCTAGATGCCGTGAACGCCCCAGAGAAAGAAATCAATGTTCACGAATGGTGCAGGAGTCGGGTTTACATTGTACCTCGTGTTACTCACACACGAGATGAATTGATAGGATCGGTTTCATGCCCGTCGTTCCTGGTCGTATGGGATATTCGGAGAGAACTCGTTAGCCGTCAGCGCTCTGTGGAAGGTCCATTCCTTCCGTCCCTGCCTTCCCTCGCATCTCGGCCTGAACCAAGTCCCGATAGACCTATACCCGATTCTCCGTATCGCCCCCGGGATGGTCCGGGTAAATGGAGAGCCATGGGAGGGCCGGACGGCCCCTCCATGGCAACGTCCGACACGCTCGTAGCTGACGAGTGTGGCTGTTCCATTGCCGCGGACGCATGCCGCAGCGCAACATTGCCAGGCCTTTCCATTCGTCTCGAGGAAGAACTGGGCGCAGACGCCCGCCCGGCATGTTGGGCGTCTGCGCGTGGTAGTTTTTTGACTGCGCATCGGTGTTGTATGGGGATGTGATGGAAGCGAGGGAGAGGGGTGATTGTCTCACTGCGATGGGGGATTTAGTTTCGGACATGGATGCGCGTCGGACGTGGCTTGGTCCACCGCCGCTGCCACCGGGAGCAGGTTGAGTGGGAGCGGTGGCCGGGAGTGTCCCCGTTGTAACTAGGTGAGGGGAGTTTGATGGGTATTGTGGAGGCTTAGGTACATGATCGGCTTGATATGAAGACGACGGAGGCACAGCGGGCGAGTAGAGGACTGATCCCGTTGACGCATGACCAGCGTGGAATGAAATGTTTTCAGATGGTGGAGCGCCTGACATATCGGGAGGCATTGAGTACAAAGGCACGTTGACAGCGCCAGGCGGAGCGGAGAAAATGCGCGAGACCATGGTTTCTAGGTGATCCAATCTAGCCTTGAGTTCGTCGTATTCCGCCCTGGTACGGAACTTTAGTTCATCGTACTCTGCCCGGGTAACGTATTTGTCCCTGGGACCTGGACGTGAGTGCCAAGGGGGGTGAAGCTAGATATCAATCTCAACATACACAGGCTCCAAAGTGCGCCACTGGCATTTTGACTGTTCGCCGCGTCGTGTGCAGGGGCCACACGGTTGCGCCCTGAAAAAACTGCCTCAGCGGTCTCGGGACCTTGTGGGACTACAGACACCGAACCTGTCACACTTTATTTTTCTCCGTTTACACTCTGTGTAGCCGCGATGCGCATGGTCAGGTTCGAGTGTGTGCGTCCACAACAAAGAGGGGTCAATCGACGTTCGCGTGCGTGGTGGGCGATCCGCGTCAAGAAGGATTAGCGCAAAGTATGACGTCCAAAAGACGTACCATTACAACTCAAGGCTTGACGTCGCCGTTTTTTCTTGGCGGGTCCAGGCTGCTCCGTTTCGCCCTCGGGATCTGAATCGAGGCCTTCGCTTCGGGGATACATGCTACTCTGAGGTAGCATTGGTTGGCTGGGGTGAGGATCTGTCGATCCTGAAGGACCAGCGTAAGCACCGGGAGGCGCGTAGCCATACGACGGCGAATCCTGAGCGGGCAAATGGGGTTGCGTGGCCCCAGAGGGTGGGAGATAGGGGTGGAGTTGTCGTATGGATGGGAGAGAAGGCTGATATGTGGTCCCAGATGGCGCGATGAGACGCGCCTGGGGGTCAGACGCAGGGGGAGGCATCATGGGAGGCGGGTTTCGAGGATGTTTACGCCCAGGAATGGGCAGGTGCCTATCCGGGTCCATGGGGGGGGGCAGAAAGGCTACGGGTTAGCAAGACGGGGTGGAAGTGTGCACAGATAAAAGCGGGAGAGTGGAGCACACGAACCGGAAAGGCAGTTGGCAGTGATTTAAGGGCCTTCCGAGCGATCGAGGGTGATGAGTGGCTGCAGCCCGGATATATAAGCGACTCGAACCGAAGTGGGTCGCTCCTTCAATGTGTTAATAAAAGCCCGGATGTGACAGAAAGACCCGCTCGGGACTTGCAGGAGTGAACGGCCGGTCTTCTGGTGAAATGACATTTTTGATCTGAGCTCACATTCAGGTTCGAACAATAAACTTTACCTTGGCAGCTTCCTTCCGGCGAGCGGCAAGTTCCAGTAGATGGACCTGCGGAGTGAGTTCTTCGGGATATATATATATAATTTTTTCCAGACTTTGGTGGCCAAATGCGAAACTGGGAGGTGGTGAGAGGTGCACTGGATGTGCAAATAGTAAAGGCACAACGAAATTTAGTTCCGTAAGGAGGTGCGGTTTTGGCTTTTGCATGCATTGATCTTCGGTAAGATGAGTCCGCCTATCTCCGGAAAGAACGCTGAGGCCCATCTGGTCACTGTTTCCTGTCAGCGTGTTGACCAAGACCATAGTTGACATAGTACGGCTCTTGGATGGGCTGTGGTAATGACATTGCTGCCTTGCACGCCCAGGCCTTCCCTCCTGTGCGGTGGCCATGCGTGACACACTCTGACAACACTTTTTTTTTTCCTCCTCCCCAGCAGTCCTTGAACAAATTTTTCCTACTTCAACACCGGCGATCGATCTTTTCATATCCATACACCCGCGATGACCGGATGGGACGGTGCACTTTAGCATCCCGGATCATGTCATGAATCCACTCGAATCGTTATTTCAGCGCTACCAAGTTGCAAATGTAATGCCAACGGTTTACCCCCCTGCCGTCTTCCTTCGCTTCCATGCCTGCCCTTGCCTTGCGGCCCACTTCCGTTTCGTCCATTTACTCTACCCTTTGAGCACATGACACGTAGCCAGCATCATATCAGCAGGTGCGTCCAACATGAGGTGAAAAGATCTTTGATCATCATGGAACATCATTTCCAAATGCGATTTTGCGCCATGGCGTCAGTTGCCGTCCCATTCAGTTCGTTTACATACGAGTATGGTAACCACAGGCACATCCCAGAGGCGCTGCGATAATATCCGACCCATCCTGACCACGCTTCCACTTGCCTCTTCTGAAACCACCACCTGCCCTGACTCATCCCAACTTCATCGATACCGCTACTTTTAGTTCCAAATACTATACGGCTTCCTCGGGGGGTAGGAACTGCCAAGTATGCTAAACCCATATCCTAAACCTTGACGCCATTACATCTTCGGCCGGCAATCTGTTCGACCTCACCGGGCGTACGCACCGGAAAGTTGTTCGCAGGTTACGTGCTCGTTTTCCCGTGGTAGCTCCCCGCTTGTGTCAGAAAACATACTGTACTACCACGCGCTTGACGACGTACACATCGTCTCTCAGCAACGCCGTGCCAACGAAACCCCGCGCAACGTCGAGTATCCTTGGCGAGGTTGCTCTCAGCTTATTATTATCCTCTGTTGCTAGCCGCTTCTCCGCAAAAGCCTATCAGGGCTAGACGAAGAATCTGCTAGTAACCGCTAACTCCAGTATTTCTTGATACCGTAATCTCCGTTTTTGAAGCGCAAAATAAAAGATCCCAGGTAAACGATAAAGGATCATGTCACCGTTTGCAGCACCGCTGGCTCATTGCGTCGTGTCCACACATTCCCCACACGTCAATTAGGTTCGCTCGTATCGGGAGAAGAGCAGGTCTATCCCCTGATTCTGTCACTCTTTCGTCCCAGGTTCACCTCGACCACTTCGCTTGAGTTTTCAGGACAAGCTTCTTTCAACAACGAGCCGCCCATCCATAGGTTCGCAAACCTTCGATAACGTGTTCACGTTCGTTCAGACCTTCCTTGGTTGCTTCAATTCATTGACGACCCTGCATCCCATTGACCGTCTTCCCAAGTTCCTCTATCGCCGCGATGGAGATACGATGCAGTATACAATCATGCTGGCCAAACGATGTTTCATTGCGTGTTGCCACTGCCCCTGAGCGGTATTACACCGTGGAAACCGGTATGTTTGTGCTCTTATGCATGAAAACTCTATTGTTACAAGCTGTGGTACACAGCGAACATGCATCAACAGCGTGCATCACTCAACGTATGCCGTGTGCCTAATTGCATTCTTATCTCCTTTCCGCAGCACGTTTCCGATCGCAGTACGACGGATCTCGCGAAACTTAACGTTTGATATCATAGACTAGTCTACAGCTTGTCCGACCCAGCCGGGGAGCGCGATGAACTGATCACGATCAGCGATGCAATCGCCGAGCGTACGTCGTGCAATATTGATTAAACAAAACAGGAAAAGTGAAACCGGGCGCAACTTCCGATGCGATTACTTCAACCTACGTCCCTGCCAGGACAAGCGGCCGGCGCATTTTCCAGCAGCTCGGCAAACTTTTCCTTTTCTTTCGCCCACCTCGGGCCGGTTGTGGACACAAAGTTCAAGTCCGTCTATCGTGTCACGTCATTCATATACCCACCGAGTGAAACACACAGCACGTTCCATTAACTTGTGGACGCCGCCATCGGTGAGCTGGACGTACCCCATAAGGACGGTGTTATCGTTCATATAAGTGCGTTGATTAAGCGCACGAACTCCGATTTGAAGGTGGAGTTCGCGCAGATGATGTTCTTGACTGGGGAACACCTCGTGGTGTATTTCCTTCAGGACTTGCGGACAGAATTATCGGGACATGAACGGGTGTACGCTCGTTTGCGGGGCTTGCGATCGTTCGTCGAGGAAAGGGATCAAAACAGCCAAATTAATTTCTGTATCCCGGCTGCAGTAGCACTGCCGGCTATCCTTTCTAGGGACCATCTATGTAAGGCATAGCTCTCCTCCCTTAGACGATGCCGAGGAAGTGAGTGGGCCAGCATCACCCCGAGGCGACCCGGATCTGCCATTACCCGGTAAGCCTCGCTACGTTCCGGCTCACAGAATTCAAAGCCAGGGTAGACATGAACACCATCCGGTGCTTCGTAATAGGTCAATCGGCCAACGCCCATATGCCCCTTGCCCATATCCGCTGCCATTTGCTTTTTGAAAGTCCTTATCTGATCCACGAGGTTCTCACCACCACCCGCGTTGATGAACGTCCTCGAGAAATTTGCAAATCGAGCCTCGCCGCAAAGCAACGAAGCTGGGGAGATACAGCGATTTGTCACCATCGTTGCCCAGGAAAGGCTAGTTTGGGGTATGCATTTCGGCCGTGTAGACCCCATCTGAGCGTATCCAACGATTCGAACGAGAACTTATCACCGATTCGGGTGTTTTGTGAGTGATGCCCGGGTCAGTCCATGACGACAACCAAATTAAGCCTGCGGACGGAGATGTCCCCTTCCCACTCCGGTATTCCATGAGATAGCGGGCCAGTGCGAGCGCAAGGTTCGCTCCGGTTGAATCCCCATCAATGTAAATGTCACTTGGACTGATTCCGAGGTCGTTCACGAGGTACTTGAACCCTCCCAGTGCATCGAGCAGGGCTGCGGGGAAAGGGTTCTGTGCGGGCTACGGCGTAGCACTGGAGAGCAGATACTCGATCTGGAACGTCCACCTGAACTGCGCTGCGGGCAAGTCTGTAAGAAGGTCCTGGATATCGTCGTGGAAGGGTCAGTCAGATGAGCTGAAAGGGCGACATAATCCCCGCCATGCAAGCCATGGAGAATTTTCTCGTCGCTTTGTAGTGGTGCACCGATAGAGATATAAAATTCCTCTCTGTCAATCTAATAAGCAGGAATGCGGACGGGAACGACACCCCGTTAATGGTTTCGAGGATCTCGCCATGAAGCAATTCTGGAACGGGTTCTATCCACAATGCTCTGATGCCAGGACCAGTATGGATGGCTTCGTGGTTGGGTAGCGGGTCACGTCCCACTCTGGGGGATGATCGGTTCTCAGAATTGGGTCTTCAATATCCGCTTTGCGGCTCACCTGCTGTTGATACGTGCATTGCGGCGGACATGTCGAACTCGTAGACCGCGCCTTAGAGACCATGACAGTCTGGGACGCCACGACCTGGGAAGGGAGAACGAAAACCAAAAGGGAACTTAATCAGGGTTGTCGTGACCAGCTGATAGGTAAGATAAAGATAAATTGCACGAATGATTGTTTGCGTAGTTCGTAGACCACGTTCGTTTTTCACTATGAACGAACCACACGCCGACGGGTGAATTAATAATATTTGTGACGACCAAGTAAACGAACCTCTTCGTCGATCCGCTATCGTCGTGGGGACCAGTGAAGTCTGGGAAGGGCCCCCTCGCAGGTGCGGTAAATCGATGCTTATCGATGTGCTGGAGAAATCACACTGTTTTGTGGGATTTGTTCTTGGGTATCCGTGACAGGTCAGCATAAATACCAGATCGACATATTTGGGTATCGTACCTGGGCTTATTGGGAAACTTGACTGATGAGTCTTGGAAGTTGGACGTAGTGCCTGCTTACATCGTTCCTGATTGAGTTTCCCAAACAAGACGAGATATCCTTATACAGTTTCTCATGGTGAATGAGTCTGGGCTCAGCCTAGCGAGTAGGACAACGTTTGTCGTATTTTCTGTCAAGAACGGTCAAGAGTTAGGGCACCCCGAAAATCCCCACAAGAGCCTTGTCGATTCGCCTGACGAGCGAAAAATAGAAATAGCGTGGTGACACGGAGAGCCATAGGCCGTCCCAAAAAAAAAGAGGTATATTCTTTCTTTCACCAGCCCCAGTCTACGTGAGACGATAGAAGATCGACGACTTGCGCGATGTCATTACAACGGTGAAGGGGGAAAGAAGATGGATGTTGATCGGACAGACCGAAAGAGGATTGGACATCTTTCGTTGGGGTGTTTTTCGTGGAACGTGTCAGAGCGGTAATAACAGAACAGCCAATTAACCCTCCCCCCCCCTAGAGAGTGAATTACATGTGCGTAACCCAGGACGCGCTGTAAGTGGATCGATGCCATTTCCCCTGCAGAAGTGCTTCGCGTTCGAAGAAGAGTGCATTCAGGCAGAATGCGGATCCTCTTGGGAAGGGGTTAACTTCGGCGGAAGTCGCGCTCAATAAAAGGGAGATGAGTTCGTGGACTCGTGAGCATTAGGGCCACACCCTAATGAGAGCGTCAAATTCCATACCAGAAATGAAAGAAGCCAGGTTCGAGCGTGCAAACGGCTGCATCCTTCCGACAACGTGGATCCTAACGAACGCGTGGATGCGGATGAGTGGTGTCCTGAGGTTTCATGCTAAACGCCGTCGTTGACAGTCTTGGGATTTGATTTTGAGTGGGTTGTGAAGCAATGGGACGTCGACGGGATCCGTTCCGTTTCAGCGGCGAGGCGGAACGGAAAACACCCCGAAAACGAACGAGTCCCGGAATTGCCCAACGGCAACGAATCCCGTCTAAAGTTCCGTGAAGGGGGTTTCAATCAGAGAACAATATTTACCCATGGTTCCACCCGTAAAACTATTTCTCATGGGGCAGCGCGGAACTACTTACGCACAGATACATCACCCTGAGCACACGACCCGAGGAGGATGACAACACTAGAACATGCAGTGGCGTCATGGCCCTGGGTATACAATATCTTGACGAGAAAAAAAATGATGATGATCGAGGAGGTAACAACTCACCTAATTCACTGATTGCTCGGGAACGCGCGTCGATTGTATAATGGTCAGGTGGACACCGTGGTGGGGCGAACCACATGGGACCCGGCACGTCGCAGACTAGAACATTCAAGTTGACGCAGAACCAAACTACGCCTACGCTTGTTCAGCCATTAAATTTTGCTGCTTATAGCCGATTCCCAACAGGAGGTTTCCGAGATCAACTCGAGCTTGGCCAGTACGTCAATGAGAAACCTGATCCCCTCGAGTTACGCCTCAGTTCAAGCACCATCGTCACCCTTTCGAGGTTTTATTACCAACTCACTCGTACAAGTTTCATCCCAGCGTGATTTCAAAGAACGGAAAACATTCGAAAAAAGACGGATCATCGACATACTTGTATCAAGAGCTGATTAGCCGCTCAATCGATTGGGAGGTAAAGACAAACGGCATGCCCAGTCCCTGCGGTCTCTTTCTTCTCGATGCCTGGCCATATGGGCCATTGACTGAATTTCCGTCGTCGAGGTTATACATATTTTCCCATCGCCGGTTTCAGATCGAGGTTGACTGTGAGGAGTGTGTTGTTCGTTTCACGGTTTTATACTTGGCTCGCAACCCTGGTCCGTGCGCGTGAACCCGGGTACATTTTTAGGGCGGAAACGACGAGCTTTCTTTCTTTCATCGAAAGTTACACCTGGCAGGTTGATATTTGGGATTCTCCTTGGTCGCTTTTCGACAGTCCTACTGGAGATTCTTGAGCTTATAATGTTCAGGAAGAAGGACATCTTTCACCCAAGATCGCCCCGATGTCGCAAAAGATCGGTGGCGGCCCGTTTGAAAGAGATATTCATTCTACCTTGCCTCACGCCTTAGTGTGGATGGATTGGACCCGATTGTGAATTGTACATAGGAAGGGTGTACTGTATGTCTACCCCAACAATCCCGAACGATATTTGGTTGATTCATTCCGTGCTCGAACAGTCGAACACCAGCGTATAATATTTGAGCAACAAATCCCAGGAAACAGTATGGTAGAAAAACAAATTCATGAATCGACGTAGACTCACTGGCGATCGTCAGTGCTCACTGACAAAGACAGCAGCCATTCCCATCCCGGAACCTATACACATACTCGTCACAAATATTCTCTCGCTCCTCTGCTTAGCGATGTTCAAGCCAGTAGCAATTTGCCGTGCTCCAGCTGCAATTATGGCAGAATGAATGAGAATGCGGCGCTCGTGACAAAGATAACGAGAACGACGTACTACAACCAAGCGGATGCCCAATGGCGATGGCGCCACCGTTCACGTTCACTTTGCCATATGGAATCCCAAGCTTGTTGACGCTGTAAATGGCTTGTGATGCAAAGGCTTCGTTGATCTCGTAAAAGTCCACGTCATCCTTGGAGAGGCCAGTCTTCTCCAAAACCTTGGGGATAGCGTAGGCAGGCCCCACACCCATGATCCGAGGTGGAACGCCGACAACCGCAGCAGCAACGTACTTCCCAACGATGGGGAGGCCTAGCCGTTTAGCAACCGAACGGCGAGTGAGAACAACTGCTGCAGCGCCGTCGGAGATCTGTGAAGCATTTCCTGAAACGTGTTGGATTGAGTTACAAATACAGAGATCATTCCATGTCGGCGTACCAGCGTGGGTCGTACCGTCCTTCTTGAAGGAAGCTTTGAGCTTTGAAAGGCTTTCGGCTGTAACACCATCGCGGATACCGTCGTCTGCGTCCACGACAGCCTCGATGACCTTCTCGGTCTTTGGGTCGGTTACTGTAATTTTGAGGGGTACAATCTCGTCCTTGAATTTCCCGGCCTTTTGGGCTGCCGCAGCCTTCCGGAATGAGTCTGCGGCGAACTTGTCCTGCGTTTCCCGAGAAATGCCAAATTCTGCGGCGACATTCTCGGAAGTGATACCCATGGGAATGAGACAGTCTTCCGATTCTTGATTGGCGAGGACAGATGGCGACCAGCCATCAGGAAGCGATCCACCGCCCCATCCGAATGTCATAGACTCGACGCCAGCCCCTGATGGTCAGCCGACATAAGTGCCGGAGATTTGAACATATGATGAAGCTTACCAATCCCAATGTCAATCTGACCCGCCAATATTTCGTTGGCGATTTGATTCACAGCGGCGAGGCCAGACGAACACTGTCGGTTGACGGTGTTGATTGAAGCAGTATCAGGGATGCCAGAGTGTAGGGCAGCCATTCGGGCTGCGTTTGCACCACCGCCAGGCGGAAGGACATTACCCACAGCAATGTCCTCGATGAGGGCTGGATTTACACGTGCTCTGGTGTATGCTGCGCGTAATACACCAGACAAGAGTTCCTCCGGCCGCGTGTCCTTAAAGCCGCCTTTTCTTCCCTACAGAAATAACATGAACACGATGGTTGGCAGCAGTGGTGGGTGATGCGCACCTTGGTCAGCGCAGTCCGAACTGCAGCGAGAATTACGACATCGTTATCATGCTTTGCAAGAATTTTTGTCTTTGCGCTGGACATGTTAGTCTGGGAGTAGAGGATCAAGATGTGAGACCAGGAAGTCGGACGAGCTGGCAAAGGTGTTTATACATCCGGTTATGAAACAGTCATGTGTTTTTACGGACAGCCGGCTACTACGACGTCGCGACTGACGTTTCACTCGACCCCGCCATATGCTTATTTCCTTATAACCTTTGATTTCACCCGGCGCGTCTGCAAATGCCGGAGATTGCATGTACATTGACCGGGATGAATAATCGACTTGGTCGGTGGTTGCTGAGAATGAGTTCTACTATCAGATAAGGTGGTCTTTCTTTCACAGCGCATGCGCTCATCCCAGGAATTATGGCCGCACACTCCAAGAGTCGCATGGAAAGAGCCATGCCGACCACAACACTTTCCTCCCTCTGCCAGTCGAGTGGCTCTTGATTCCGATGCTCTCTGGTTCTCGAGTTTGTCCAAGCTAAATTTAACCGTCAGCCCATGTGGGAGGGGTCCCAGTATCTCAGGTGGTCACACTAACACCATCTTTCTCACTGGGTAAACAATTGTACTCCTCGTTCTCGCCCAGAACCGTTTATGGTTACAGCGTGAAACGGACGTCATCTTTGCTCTTGATATTAACGAGCCAGTCTCTGTGAACTTGTTCTAGTCTCATATCACTCGGATGGATCAAGCACCCCACCCAAGACTTTGAAATCTGGAGTTGTAGCCCCTCCCGATAGCCGGGCGTCATCATCGACATCATCGTCATACGCGGATACGGTGGCCTCGTATGTGCTATCAAATGTGAGCGGAAGGCCAGAGTCAATATTCTCGAGAAGACCCCGAGTTCAAAGTGCTCGGTGAGAACTAAACGTGTTTTTCACATGTTAAATGAAGGAGATGTACGTCCCTCCTCAAGGATGGGCATGCTGTGGAACTGAACTGTTTTATGAATCAGGTCATCAGCCTTATACCCAATGCCGGTCGAATCATACAACGCTGCACGACCGATATTCATTAATGTGATGTGGCTGAAGCGCATTATCGTCCCTTCTAGAATCTGGCCTATTTGTCCCCATGTTGATACGTCCGTCCATTTTGCACAATTACCTGGGCGAGGTCGTCCGCGAACAGCCACTTCCTTTGCCGCTGTGGGGTGCTTACGACTACGACGGACGTCATGATGTAGTGAACGTAAACGTACGTGTGCATGTCCAACAGTGCGGAGATTCACCAAGTCACATATACGAGTGCGATGTATCAATTGGCACTGAAGTTCACTTCAACCACGGTATTTTGAACACAAAGAGATTGGGAAAGCGGGTTCATTGTCAGAGAAGAAAAGACTGAAGTTGATCTCACAATTGCTGTTGACGGCGTTATGAGTCATGCGAGACGCTATAACTTTTCGGTCCGTTTATCCCCATTCTGTGTTTTTTGCTATATAATCATTATCACATCTGTTTGATAGGGATATAAAGACCAGCCACGTTCCTCGCAGTCTTCCGCGCACGAGGAACAAGGGGGGATAAGAACCCCCTAACAGATTACCTATGTAAGAGGGTGACTCGTTTTATGGGTGGATAGGTGAGTACTATGAAACGTTCATTGCGACGGAGCACGCCGAATGAAAGCTCTGCCGAGATGTGCACTTTCTGGCTTCTTCCATGCGACAGAAAGGAAACATCCTGGACGATCACTCGAAAGGGGGAAAAAAAACTTTGCTGCTCTTCCCAATAAACCGGACGCTAACGAGCATTGCAGGGATGACTTTGAAATTTCAGATTCATGAAGACGTTCTCAGAGATGTTGACGGATAGGACCCTCCATTTTATTCAAGGCACCTTCTTCGTTGACTGGAAGCTTATTATTCATGATCTTCTTCCGACCAGGATTAGCCGGACAGCACGGATTATGCTCATAGGTGTGGTCGCTTATCCACTCATGCCGTGAGTATGAACCCACTTCGGGAGATTGTATAGCTGATGCGTTTCACAATACAGCACGAGTCAACAGGGAGGCTCCCAAGCAATGGAGGACGGTGCGACAATCACTGCCGTGCTGGCAAGTCGCGGGTATCTTATGGAGTGAGAGCATGGAAGTGGGTCGTCCATTCCCCCTTCCCACTACATTACTACATTGCTGCTGACTTGACTCGTGTGCTTCGTCAGGTATCAGCGCGTCAGGCACGCCCGGCCCGTGGGAGAGGAAGTGCACAACAAGTGGGCATCAGTCAAAACCCGAGGATTGAATGGATGTTTGCCTTTGATGCTGAGGGTTACGCCTCCAAGCCGTACGAAGACGTCGCGAAAGGTATTCTTGAGAAAGGTAAATGGTTATCAACTGCTCAAACTGTCCTCATGTCGCTAGAGGTGTATTCAAAACCAATGCAATCAAAGATTGTGTCAGTCTATGGATGTGTCACGGGAAGTTGGGCGGCCGATCGGCGCGGGACCGTTCAGACTTTCGACGTGTCCACAACGGGTTTGAGCCTCTGGTGCTCCTGGTTGTACAGCAACTCTTCCGCTCCGTTTATTCCAGGCAATGTCGGTTGGAGCTTTGAATGATTTGATGCCAGCCACGCCCGTTGAATTGACCTGATTTGATACAGATATTCAGTCTAGAGCCGAACGTGGGCCGTGTCCTTGCACGACGGGGATTACACGATATGTGCGTAGGTCGTTTGGTGTCCTATCCTCTCGTTTTGTTGTTGGGCTCAGGTGAACACTCGTAGGCTCGGGTCCATTTGTGCACGCCATCCTAGTCCCTACCTGGGTGAACTCATTCGCTTCCAACCTGCTGCACAACCGTTATTTGGCGCATATAATTACAATGAACATCGTACAGCAGCTCACGAAGTTTTACACAGATATGCAGAGTCACTCTGCGTCCAAATCAATCTCGGAAAAGAGGTCGTGTCCTCTTGGGAAGATGAAGAACGGTGGGATCAGCTGGGGTGTGACTACCACATCGGATGGCGGGGTTCACGAAGCGGCCCTGGTGGTCGCCGCAGGTGGCGCAAATGCGTGCTGGTGAGACTTTGTGTACGGCTAAATATACGAGGTGCTCGGACCGAATCACAGGGCTATACTGATACGCCGAAAATGTCTGGGTATGCCGTCTATCGAGCCTGTTTTGACCCTGCTGAGCAAGGAGTCGACAAGAGTCCATCGACGAGCCATCTGGGCATAGATGGAGAGGTATTCTGTGGATGGATCGGTAAGCATCTAGTGAAAGTAACAGGCATGTCTAGCTTAATCTCCTCCAGTCAACATGGGAAAACTATTCTGTGCCAGTGGGTAATCACTCGCAAGTGAGCTCATAACAATCTTTGCTCAACCAATGTTCTTTTGACGATATTTGTCTGACGCAAGGATGATGCGCCACTTTTGGATCAATGGTCGTTATCCAGGGGAAATGGAAGATGGTCGACGGATGGAATCCGTACTGTGTTGCCATCCCCTGCGACGACTGGAAGCTGATCCACTCCCGACATGGATTAGAAAGCCCGCGAGGGTCACGCTACTCGGCGATCATACACTGATCCGATTTTACCGTGTGCTCATTTCCTCGGTCATGTCGGATGAAACGCCTCACCTTGTCCGATGTCGTGAATATTACCAAACACAAGCGCTTAAGGCGTTTCGCAAGCGATCCGTCATCCTCTTACTCGCGGGGAAACACTCCGTCTAGCTTGCGGTCGAGTTCTCGAGTCCAGGGAGTCTATCAGGTACGTCGTCTAACCGGGAAGCGCCCCCGAGAGAACGCATTGACAGAGTGATGTCAGGTTACTATCGGTGCGTCGGGATGCGTACCCCACGGGCGTACAGAGGCGTGAACAAGCGGCCCGATGATCGTGGAGAACACTTGGTCACGCCACGTCCCAAGTGGGTTGTTCGCGCCTTTGATGCCGGCTTTCATGCATATTCCGTCCTGTGGAGACATTGTGAGGAGAATTAAGCAGGAAGGCCATCGGTTACCCACGCCTGCCTAAGTCCTCGGCTGTCTAGAATAATTTCCGAATGTCGTGATCCATTTTAACTCAGACCTGTCTAACGAGGGGGTACTTTGCCTCGACGCTGACATCCAATCGAGTTCCCAGATAAATGGGTCTTGGTGGGCTCCGAAGCCTCGTTCACATCCTCCTGCCACTCGACACTGGAGCATTGGGCTTGGGATATGTATGTCTCTTTTGGGTTCTCATTCCAAAGGAACCAGACGATGCTGATGCCAAGATTCAGGTACAGTTCTTCTCCGACGGAATGTACCAGAATGGTGAGCTACCTGCTTTGCGTAAAGCGAAATGAAGATGCATGTTCAACTTACGCTAGAAATCAGACTCGCTTACCTGGCCAAAAGGTCGGATGGGGGACAATGAACCCCGCATGGGGTATCGGTGACATTTTTTTGCTTGGAGATAAGCCCTCGGTGGCCGATGCCACGGACGTTTCATCAAAGTCCGTCCCATCGCACGATCAAAAAAAATACCATAGGCGCCATCAGAAGCGTAAAAGTCTGGCTTTACATCGGCCCCACGAAAGTATCTGGGAGCATCATCAACCAATCCCTCGGAGAAAGCCACGCACACGAGGAATTCGACGATGTGACTGACGGTTCTGCAGCTTCGGAGGTCGTCCGCGTGATTATCGTCGGGGCCGGTTATGCCGGTCTGGGATGTACCATCGAGTGCAAGCGCAAGGGGCACAACGTCATCGTTTGGAAAAAAAGTCGAGACGTTCAGGACACTTGGTGAGAACGTATTCGTTCGGGTGATGGCGTTCCTGAAGTCGTTCATGCATGTCATCGGGTATGGACAGGTGATGTACGTCCTGTTTTTTTTTTTTTCCATTTAATGCGTCAGCGTTCCGAACGATTAACGTGTGCTTACACGCAACGCTTTGACTAGATCATCGGTCTCGGCGCGAACGTCGGGCGTATCCTCGCTCGTTGGGGCCTTCACGACGAGTACGTGGTTATAACGTCGATGTGCTCGGCTTACGTGACCTTGATAGGCTATGGGAGATCTGCGCGCATGCTTCGGAGCTGCGATTAACACGATTGCTTGGGTGACCTCATTCAAGTGCAACCCCTGCCCTCACCCATGTTTGGCGGTCATACTTACGCAGGTCATCGCGTGCTCGTTGATGACGTCCGCATGGGACAAGAAGTCGTTGACTACTGTGAGGACGACGAGAGCCAGGCGGCCGGAGTCGTCGCGAAAAATTACAGGCAGACCCGGTCGTTGCTGCGGATGGCGTCAAGAGTCGTGCGCACAAATATGTGTTGGTGAGTCCATTTACCATTTACATTCCAAGGCGAATCGGCTGATGTTACGCAGGATCGACCCCGTCCATATTTATCGAGCATGGTTTGATGCAAAAGAACGTGGGGTGGATACCGATCCGCTCACAGATTTTCTTTGCAAAGACGGAGATGCGTTCTATGGATGGATTGGTAAGTCGAGCGCGTCGTCAACACCCAACCGTGAGAGGCTGAATGAACCCTAGGGAATGATGTTCATTTTCTTGCTTCGTCTTCCCGCGGAGGGAAATCGATGTCGTGGGTGGTTACACACAGGTGAGGACTGATTCGTGCATGCATCTTCCTGGCGCTGATTGTATATAGGAATACCGAGTATGTCGAGGGTGTCTGGTCCCTACCTGGACGGATCGAAGACGTGTTAGAAATTGTAAAGGGATCCGCGATGTGCTGCGGTGATCTCCAAGCAACCTGTGTGGGTCGGAAGCTTGTCGTTCAACGATCCACTACCAAGCTGGGTCAGCAGAAGTGGACGGATCTTATTGATTGGGGATGCTGCTCACCCATTCCTCCCGTGAGTGTTGCTTTGGTTACCTCTTCGATGTGTCATTGATCGCGATTGGATTGGATGATACAAGGACGAGTACGCGGGGTGCATCCCAGGCCATCGAGGACGGCGTCACGCTTGCTGTGGTGGGCAGGGAGGAGGTCCCTCTGGCCGCCAGAGCACGGGAAGCAACTCGGTGGGATTGTCTATGCTCTATCACTGATACACACGACTGAACACGAGCTCCGTGGTGGACTGTACCTAGATACGAACGTGTACGCAGGGCGCAGCAAATGGGAGAAACGACGGGGCATCGCGCAGAGACCCGCGACAAGACTGGAGAGGGGACTCGATCTTCCTATGCCAGAATGGTTGCTAGCCTTTGATGCGGAGGCACACGCTTTTGACGAGACAGCGCGCGATATCGTCGAGAATGGACATCGGTTGCCTTGTTTGAAAGGCTAGGACATATAGCGGCCTGACGGTGCGGTTCTGTTGGAAATCGCGGAACCCGCGTGCAGCCGCGTCGAGAGGTCCATGATGGGGATGTTGTACATAGCAACCGTGTGCCGTGCATGACGTTTTCCTTCTCACTCTGCCTGACGGTGGATTTGTGGCCCAAATTCCGATCAGCATCCGCCCCAACGAGCGTACTACGATACGCATCCGAGCGATGAAATATACCGCTCTAGGGATGGGAGCACCCACAGCGACGTGTCAATGAACGAGACATGCAGTGCTTGATTATGTACATTTCGGTCGTAGAGGGGGGTGGTGGAACGAGCAAGGGCCAGGGTTGCCCCTTCCCGGTCGACCTGGTTTCCCGTGTCTTTTTCTTGAAACTAAAATCAGCTGGGGCAATAGCCCTTTCCGCCAAGAACAACACCCCCTTTGACAGCCTTCCATTGCTCCGCGTTTTCTCCAAGAGAACTCTGTCGATAAATGCGTCCAATGGAATGAAAGCTCCGTTCCTCTGAACGAACTAAAAGCCAATGCTTCCAACTCGGTCTCGCCATGATTTCATCGCGCGCGTCGGAGAGTGCCGCTAATTTATTGAAGATTGGGAAACAACATCCACGGATCAGGAAAAAGCAGGCCGTTAATCCGGATGGGGGGGGGATGATCGATGAGCAATTTAGGTTCGTGCTGTCATCCCTTTTCTGTTTTTACTGTACAAAAAAAGAGAGAGTCGGGCGTTAGGCTTTCTACCCGCGCATACCCAAAAGCGATGCGTTTATATCTCCAGGCGCTCTCTCTCGTTCTCGCCCCTTTTTGTGTGTTTTCCATGCTACCAGAAATTTCGGGTCACTCCGGTCCTCAGGAAGCATCCCCCCCCCCTCCGGTGCTACTTTGGTGCGGAACCGCGAAAACCTCGATGGAATTCGAAGCCCCTCCAGATCCGAGGATGGCCCATTGCCCAACACATCCCGCAGTGACTCCTGACAGTGCCCCAACCGATGACTTGGGGAGGGGGAGAAAGAGCGAGAAGAAGAGCGCGCAAATACGGAGACCCGGTAACAACAGACCGCAGCCCCAGATCCAGTCTGATGAAAAATCAGGGCCTCGTTTGCGGATGGGCATCTACTCCCGTGAGAGGTCATATGAAGACCTGCCGCTACACCGTGGTAATCGGAAGTGTCCGCGTCAGCTACGTTCCGTACGTTCCATACGCCCCCCGATCATATCCCCCGACACCCTCAGCATCTCACGCCGGCACCCCCCTTGGTGGTTGTGTTGATTGGCACAAAGAACTGCAACCGCGACAGAGCTTCCTTGCAGATCCGGATCCTGACGATTGTCGGCGGTATCAGTTGCCCTAGATCCTGGGTATGACCCTAACCCGTCCGGCGTCCACCCTTTCCACCTCGAACGCACGCCTTTGTCCACCGAGAAGGGGCCTGTAAAAGGAGCACGCTGCTATCTCTGTCAGGCGTCAGTTTAAGATGGTTATGGCATGGGTCTAGCCATCCTGTATATCCTTGTCGATGGGCGGCCGCTTCCGCGCACCCAGAAATCCAACCACATGCTGTCTGGTAGGACCCCCCACGTACCCCCTATTTCATCGCATCATTCCCTTCTGCGAGTCGGCCTCGTGAAAAAAAAAAGGGGGGACACCCGAATTGATAAGCTTGCAACGTGATTCGGTTTCGTTCGGCTCCCATCTCCCACCCAACCCCTCTGCTTCTTCTCAAGACATTTTACAAATGGTTCACCATGACACGCAACATGCCAAGGACGTTTTTGTGCAGCATGGCATGGATAAGCAGCGGAAACCTGGCCGAGGTCCGATCGTTTCGCCTCGTGTTCCTCTCTCGTTGCCGCCTGACCCTCGGGTTTGAGCACTTGAGCCTGAAGTCCATGATGCTCGGTGATTGCGCTGCCACCCGACTGTTGATGTGGTGAGCTGCGCAAGACATGATGTTATTATTAAAAAAATTAAAAATTAAAAAACACGAGACGCCGTTGAGCGTTCACATGCGTCACCGGGCGTTCTACAGCATGCAAGCTAACCACCACCACCACCACCACCGCCAACCGGACACTATATCTATCTTGGAGAATGCGTAGCTCGATCCCCTCTCGTAGCGTGTGTATCGTTCGGAGCTTATTTTGAGAAAGACGTTTCCAGGCATCTCTCTCTCGCCAGCGCGTGGGCGCCGGGAGCAAGGAAGACTACTCGGATGACAACGCATCCCCGTCATGGATAGCACGCGCCATCGATCGATGCGATTTCCCTGGATCGAGCTACCTCCGCACGCCGGCGATGGGCAGTAATGAAACGATCAACGGATCGGTGTTGGAACAAGGCGCAGCAACTAAAGTTCCGTCTTTTCCAAAGAGAGACGAGGACGGGTGTGAGCAAGTATAATTGTCTCGTTGCCGTATTCAGACGCCATCAGTACGACAATGGACGAGGGATTTGCCCGCCAACGGGTAACACATAACGAAATCATTGATAGCTGATCAAGAAAGTTTGAGATTCTAATGATAAATACGTATATGCGGGTCATCAACTGGGATCCGGTCGAAAGCGATGCATAATAATACAGCAAGACTTCCAAGAAAGAAAAAAATAGTACGAGTACATGTTCGCGACTGGGTTAATTGAGAGCATTTTATGCGACAGCAGATACGAAAAGCGACGTGGGATATCACCAGAACAGTGCACAATTACGAAAACATGCATTTAGGCTGACGGACACAGCCGAGCAGAACCTAACCAGGAGCGTGCAAGAACGGACAAGCATGGAGGGGAGAATGGAAGCACAGTTTGAGGGGAGATTACAGCCCTTTCTTCGCACAACGCCAGGCCGCCGAGGAGTGTTCACGCAACGGCACCATGGACACTGCTAGATCGCATGTCCACATGGTGCTGGAGGCGAGGTGGTGACCGCTGGCGAAGAGGCAAGATGTGATCATGGCCACGGTCTGATGACGATGGGTAAGCCGTGCGAGCAGGCGGCGCATCAATCCATGATTGGATCTCTGGCAACTGATTGGGGTGCTGTGGCTTCCGCGAGTCAGGAATCGACGCGAGCGGCGGAATCGAAGGGTGGCTATAGTGGTAGGGCGCAAGTGGAGCAACGTGGGTGGAAATAGGAGGCAGTTGCGTCGACTGCGGTGGGGTTCTGGGCCGGTTCATGGAAGTTGCCAACGGGCCCCTACGGTGGGGGAATTGATCTGGTCTCGAGCGGCCATGCGTGCGCTCGAACAGGCCACACTTGTTGCAGAGCTAAGAAGCTGTCAGCGTGGTGCTATATGGGGGAACTACAGAAAAACAAAAACATACGACTTTTCCGGGACTGAGATTTGATCGTCTCCACGTGGAGGTATCGGTCGTGCAACAGTTGAAGCATCTCCGACGAACCCTGTCGCTCAGCTTGGTTGCCGCGTCGTCCGTGTAACCGATGGTGTAGTGGTTCTGCCCTGGAAGGGGGTACGAGAGGGAGCTGCTCTCACGCGTGGCAGCGCTGGTATGGGAAAGAGGAGGGCTGCTGTAAGCCGGGGAGACGTGGTACGGGTGTGGGTCGTGAGAGTATCTGTGCTCGGGGTGGGGTCGCGAGCTATAAGCGTAACTGTGCGACGACCGGACAGAGTCCCGTACGGGATCGTGAGGGTATGGCCGAGATCGTGCTATCTGTTCCTGGGCGTAGTAGGGATCAGAGTAGCCTGAATGAGAGTCGACAGAACGGTCTGTTGGGGACCGGCGTGGTGCGGGTGAGGAGACGGAGGAGCGATCGAGTGAGGAAACGGAGAGGGAGGGGGAGTGGGAGAGGGTGGCTATGGGCGGGGGACTCGGCCTGCGATAAGAGTGATCGTAGGGGTAGTCGTAATCACGTCTGTGGCTAAGGGAGAGGTCAGGCTGAGGTGGAGGGGACGGGATCGACGGTACGTACGAAGAGGGCATCGGCATTGACTCGACGCGGTGAGGCATGTGGGGAGGAGGGCGAGACGGGGCGTTGTTGGTGGGGATGGGAGGGAGGGAAAAGCCAAGTGAGGACGTGCTGAGGGAATGGAGAGACTTATCAATGGAAAAGGACGTCGAGAACTGATAATGGATCAACAGATCAAAAGAGAGCGCGACATCGAAGCAAACAAAGAACGAACACCGCGCTGATCAAAGGGATCAGGAAGTCGCAAATTTGGAGACAGGGCTGTTTCGAGAGATCTGGTGTCTACATTTCGAAAAGGCAAGTGTTTAGGAAGGTGGGACGCCGGTGGAGGGGCTGTACGACCGACCGTTATCAGGAAGGCGATGATCGGCTGCAGTCGCGGATGGTTCACGCGGAGGAGAATAGCACGGTTCTGATTGCTGGGTGCTGTGGCGGCCTTCCCTAAGGAAATGGGGGGCTGAGGACGATGAAACGAGGCGTTCGTATGCGAGCACTTGCCAGGAACTCGGGCTGCTTTTCTGAGACGGTTCGCTGTGCGGTACGGCGGTCTGGTGGGCGACCATGGATCAGTCCAGCTGGATGACCTTTCCCTCGGTTCCCCAACGCTCGTCCCTCTGTTCTCTATATTCCAGCGGGAACAGCAGCTGCAGGACGTCGCTCGGCTCTATTATTTTTTTAAATTATATTATATTACCAATCATTGCTGTCCAACCCTATTCTTGGCTTTTTCTCGCACAGGTCCTGTTTGATCGCCGACTTACGGCCAGTCCAGCGAGCGGGCCCACGTCCACGCCAGGTCGGAGTGCACCCTGCTTATCGTTCGCTGAACCGCTTCGGAATCGCAAACAGACATGCCCTAGCCCAGGGCCTCGATCATGCATTCCTTCGTGGCTATTATCGTTGTATGGCAAGGGTATCATCTTGATCGCCTACCCTATCACATCGACCCTGCGGCATCAGTTCGGATTCCGGTGCCCTTCATTTTGCTCGTTTCTGACAAGCACCCCAAATGGAAATTTGTTCCGTCTCCATGTCATACAGCAACACAATTGGCCGATACGATACAGGGCAAGCTTCCGCTCCACCTTCACTCCTTCCGCTTGTTCCTCGTCGCTCTTTTCCTTCCCAGCTACTACATCGCTGATCGATCGATTGTGTGCCAGCCTGCGTATCAGTCACTGATGCGAGTACATCATTAACCCGGCGTCTATCCCAACGCGGTCGCCAAGCTCCAGCCTACTGCCGCATTCCTCGTCTTTGCCCAAATCCGTCCTGGCAGTTGCGGGGATGCAACTGCGATTTCAAATAAAGATCATGTTGGTCGACATGGTGGAGAGGGCGAGGGACCCCGGACCGCGAGCACCAAGAAGCCTTCGCAGGTCAATCTTCTCGTCTCTCATGGCGCTGCGAGTTATACTTGTCCTGCTCGTTGCTATCCCCGACTTGGCAACATTTTCTTGGCTTCGCACACGCTCTATCGTCTTCCTCACGCTCATCTGCGATACGTCCCTCGGACTGGACTTGTCAACCGCGCCCGCTATACTACGTGGACATGGACATGCCCGTTCGTACTACCTGCTTGCGGAACTCCCCTCCGCGGACGGGTTGATCGCGTTCCCCTTGTCCTTTCGAAGCCGGAGCTCGAGGAACCCCCTCTTCCGTATCTGATCTTCCGAGGGCGGACTTCACTCGCGCATGCCGTTAGCCACATCACCCCCTCGCAGTCAGTCCTGGATGCAGATGGGTCCATTTTCTTTAGACCGTAATACTTGACCACGGGTCAATAACAGAGCAGCTCTGACGCCGATGTTCACCGCGTTGATGCCACTTATTTCTGCTATCCTCGGAGTCACTTCTGGTGTCCGGTTTCACCCTCCCAATCCCCGTCTCAGAGGACGTCTCTCGGGGGAGGAGAACCGTGTACCGAGCGGCGCAGGCACTCATGGCGACGAGTATCGTTCGCTCCGTTTTGAACGCCTCTCGCACGGGTTTACCTTTTCAGAACGTCCGTCGTCTACGCTCATGCCACCACAAATAGTCCAGAGAAGAGGAACGAGTTATGGCCGCCGCCCTGTGTACCATGACTCTTACTCTCCAAGCGACCTGAAGAACACCAATGACGCGATCAGGAATAGCCTAGGCCTAGTCCACCGACTTACCTTTCATCGTACTTGTGTTCACACCCAGGCCCTCACCGGTTTTCGATACAAACGCGCAACTTGATCACAGGTCCAGGTCAACCCGCGATGCATGCTCGAAAGCCTGTTCCCAGCGCCAATCAGTCTCCCACAGCTCCTGCCTTTTCCCTACCTGGCTATACCGACTGATTGGATCAGACCCAACTGATTGAACTTCACGGGTTCAAATCAGGTGCGCCGTGCTAGGCTGTAAGTTGAGGCTATGAAATTCTGATATGCTCTGCCCCCACGTCATGATTACAGGGGCTATCCCACACCGTGACAGCATCCAGACTCGTCTCAATTAAAGCGCAGAACCCCCATGCTCCCCGGACATCCTATTTGCGGGTAGGAACGCCGAGGCACATACACAAAACCCTGTTAAATCCGTGCGAGAGCCCTTTCTGATTGTAGATAAGCAGCGCAGACAATGAGCTTTCTCACCCGGATTATTAAATGCAAAGGCCGCCTACTGCACCCAGTCATGAATCATGTGCCACTCCTGTGACCCAATTGACATAATAAACAAGGTCATTGGAATCGTCACGTTGTAGACGTCAGCGTGGCACGAACTCGTAGGTTGCCACGATCAAACAGCGGACCAGTTTGGGCAGCGAACCGGGAAGTCCTCTTTATTGCTTCTATCATGTTATCACATACATTGATGGCTATGATGTCGATGTCGAGTGTATATTTGTTGATGCGGCGGTGATGGCCGCCCATCGAGTGAATTGTGATGGCCCATGTTCCATTTCTGGGTCGTGCTAGGGGGGGTACGACGGATCCGAGCGCGCGCGCGCACACACACACACACACACACGCTGCATACGCATCCCGTCCCTCCTGGCTCTTTCTTCCACGTGCGTTTCATTCTGCTGTGTTGGCCTTGGCCGCATCGTGATGCGATGGGTTTGGGATCATGTTAATATCAGTGCCAATGGCGGCGGCGTGACCGCGAACCACCGACCCGGCGAGAGCAAACATCTCTGAGGTTTCCGGCGATCAAACCCATGTCCTGCCTCCAGCCACGCCAGATCGCCGGGCGAACATTTCACCCCCCCCCCATAGCGCCGCCTTGTCAACGAGCCAAGTTACATACCACGTTCCTAGGATGGCATGTGGGCCAGCCCACACCTCTGCCCCCCCTGGGACAAGAAGAATAGGTTTCACCACAGGACAGCCATGGGCCATGCCGCTGCCATTGCAAACAGATTCCGACAAGTTGGAAGCGCGCGCGTGTGATTCGCCGGGTGGAAACATGGAAGCGCGAAACCTTTTTCCATTAGAGTCGCTCTCCGTTTTACTTCAGCGACACAAGGTACGAAAAAAGATACACACACCAACAAGGTACCCGCCAAGGAACACGACATCATTTCGGTCCACAAAAAAAACCCTATTGAATTGTTGGTGCCATGCCATCGTCAATCGGCCGACGTGGCAACCGATCAAAAAAATGGAGGACACGGGCAGCCAGGTGAGATTATTTGTTTCCGGAAATCTAGTTCCAGAATTCCTCGACCTATAGATATAGCTGGCCGCATCATGATCATGATTAGTACAGCGAAATCTCCCAGATTCGAACAAAGGACGTTTTCGTTTGATGCCGTGTGAGATCAAACGTGGCGGTTGTGCGAGCGTGAGAGATGATGGTGGAAGGGAAATAGGGGGGGGGGAGGGAGAATGAAACTTTGTCTTGTTTGACCCAGTCGGAGATCGGTTGATTTGATATCATGACAGGGTTTTTGATGGACAGCATATACGCGACTGTTGTTACGATCGCTGGTTCATCTTTGGGTTCGTACGACGATGATTGCGGCCCGAATATCATGGCATCGTCATGAATGCGCTGGTTTCGAGGACCTTTTGATGGGGTGGCAGCGCTACTGGTAGTCGAAGACGGTTCGAGTTTCGCTCAGCGGCGACCAGTCATCGAATGCCATCGTGCCATATGGGCCCCCGCGGCCGGGCGGGGCCAGGTTGAAACTCGATTCAAACGAACGGCACAGGAACTTGAAAGGCTTTGAACGCAGGCTTGACGGCGCACCCCCAAGCGCCCGGGCCATGGACGTGTCTAGGATCTCAAAGTGTCGTCTCGCCGTCTCGTGGGTTCTCAGTGCGTCCGATCCCGATGTCCCACTGATATGGAGCTGGCATCGACGAGATTTCAGAGGGGAGAAAAAAACAAGAAAAAGGTGCACACGACCACGAAAGAGTCCCCCCACTGCACCGAATTCAAGTACGTCGTCGACCACGCGCGGGTCCCGGGATCATAATATCTCATTTACATCGCTTGGAGCACCCATGCCATGTCGCCCGTGTCCAGGCAGCCGGTCGTGCGCGTGAGATACGATGCATGCCATCACCGAAAGAACCCGAACGTTTTGGTCCCCACTCTACACGTCCCCTACCAATTCAAGTCCGAACGGTCCTCCTCTTTACACCTCCAAGAAACTTAAACCTAACCCCCCCCCTTTACTCAGGCTCGTCCGATTCCCCCTCAGTAGAACTCCCCGAAGCCCGGTGCCTCACCGCCGTCGACCACACCCGCACCGTCCCGTCATGACTCCCAGTGGCGAACATCATCGGCTCGTCCATTCCATTGTTCCACCCAATACACGTCATGTCCTTCAACTCGGGCATGTTCATCGGACGGAGGTAACGTAGCAGCGCCGCCGTCTCTCGATCCCAGATGTGCACGTCGCCCGCTGCATAGGAGGTCGAGTGTATTATTAAAAAAAACGTTTGGCCAAAACTGGCCGAAAAAAAAAAGAAACGGTTCACAGACCTTTACCGACGCAAAACACGAATTGCTCGTCTTTCCCCCCAAAGTAACACGAGCCCGCGATAGAGGTGGGTACGTTGAGCGCAAAGGAATGCTTCAGGTTCAGTCGTGCCGTCAACGGACTTTGCCCGTTCGTCCGCGCTCTGTCCCGCACGATCTCGAGTTTCCAGAGTTGGGGCGCGGCCTGGAAAATGTTAACGTGGAAAGATGGTGAGGTGTGCAAAGGGTCGGTACAGACCCAGACGTACCTGTTCAAACGATACGAGAACGACAGACATCCGCTTCGAAATAACGATATCGCGAACATCATCAAATAATGGCGTTTGACTATTTAAAAAAAATATGAGCATGGCTACTTTTGCAAAAGCGACATCCAAACGCACCTCTCCTTTCGTTTCGTATGCATATTGTACACTGTTCGCTTCGGTCAGCGAGCAACACAGACGATCAAACGCGCTCCTACCAATGATCCGTTTTTCGACCTTGGTCTGACGCGTCGGTTGTGGCCCGTTCGCCGGAGGTACAGACGGCCCTATCCCTATCAATCGCGAACAATCCGGAGTCACCGCCACGTTGATCAATCGCACGTGGCCAAGATGATACGCATCCAAGACCTGCACACAAAGGTGATTGCGGTGGGGGAGTGTTCATTGGCTCAAGGTCCGTTTCGTGGACAAACGATGCGTACCTTTCCATGTGGATCCTACGTCCATGTCGATCAACACCTTACGCATACCGATCCATGAACGATACGGACGCACCAATTTCACCACCTCGCTACCTTCGACCGAAAGGATCGCTGACAAAAGTAATTGTACGAGTGAGAAAGAAATCGAGGTCAGAGACAATCTGTTGCGTCGTGCTCACCTTGTCCATTAGGAAGCCAAACCACCGAACTGACACTCTTCGATCGGTCGATCGTCTGCTTACACACTCCATCCTGAACAAGAGAACAGAAAAAAAACGTCGTGACGTGTCAGGTTTACTTGACCAGGACGCAAACGTCGACCGGCGATTTACCTCGGACCACAACTTGAGACCACGCGTGAAGCGCGTGAGGAGCAAACGACCGTTGGGTGACCTAAAGCGATGTCAGGTCCTTGACCTCGCTTCTCAAAACCAAGAAAAAAACTTACCAAGCGACTTGACTGACGAAGCCCCGGACGTGCACGAGCGTACGGTGATGCGTGAGTGTCTCCTACAAGACGAAAGCACACGATCAACAGACCAGAAATAAAAGCACAAACAGCGCACAACTCACCCCGACACGAAAGATCATCGCAGTTCTGTCCCAGCTGATCAAAAGGCAAGTCCATTTGTTCAGATGCTGGCACACAACACGTATACCCTCACCTCGACGTCGCAAAGTACTTGCCATTGGGCGAAAACTGTATATGCCGCACGAGCGCCCCATGGGGAAACAACTCCTGTGCCATCTGGAGCGCTTTGAGCTCCTCGATCACCTTGGTCACCCTCGCCCCTCTCAACGCCCAGAGCCCCGGATCCGGCACCGGACTCGCAGACGTATCCGGATCCGTAGCCATCGAGGTTTGCCACCACGAGTCTCGGCGAGGTAACCCCGGACGGACGGGCGTCGCGCGTTTGCCGGTCGTGCGCTGCAATTTGATCACGGCGCGAACAGCATTCTGGAACCGAACGCGCGGATCGCGGACGTCGAGGAGGAGGTGTGTGTCCCGTTTGTATTTGTGACTGTCAGACGAACTGGGGCCTTCGCTCGAGATGGAAGGCAGGCGCGCAGGTCCGCCCATTTCCATTTCTGCCATTTCTGCTTCGTCGTCTGCGGTCGTCATCGCAGCTTTCTTGGCTTTGGCCTTGAGCTTGCGCGTGTCGGCCACCCAGGCGAAGAGGCGGGTAAAGGCAGCACGGGTCGCGGCGAAACGTCGGCTGCACCATTGCATCGCGAGTCGGTGTGCGCGGACGATCCCGAGTTCGGCGAGTTCGTCGAGGGTCTCGTAGATGACTTCTTCGAGCCACTTTTGGTCTTTTTGCGTGAGGAACGTCCATCGCTCCAAGACGAACCAACCCGAGATGGAAATGAGGCCCGATGACGCGATGAGCTAGCAAGCCAGAGATTGAGACTGCGACCTCTGCGGCCACTCTGGCAAAGCGAGATAGACATACCGTCGTGACCACGATGACCGCCGACGTGATGGGATTCTGAAATTGAACGTATCTATATCCAAAGTTGAGGCAGGAACGAGCACAGGAGAACATACCTGTCCAGAAGAATACGTAAAGAGCACGACGCCAGCAGAAAAGCACACGATAGCAATGACGAGAAACACCAGCGGAGACCCTTTCATCCATACGAGCAACCACCAGGGGACTCGATGCAAGGGCGAGCGACTATACAATCCAAGCAAGGGCTCAGTAAATGGGGGGGGGATACGACGCTGAGTGCAAGACAGCAAGACAGCACTTACTAGATAGATTGTTTCCAGGTGAAACCGAGAAGGCCGTTGACCCCACCCGCGATACTGAATACCAACGAGGACATCCAAAACATGTTGACGCTGTTGGCGAGGATGTTGCCTGTCATACGGCTCGAACACGCCAATAGCGACGCATCGACAACCCCGAAGACGATCGACAGTGTCGAGACGTTCAACAAGTTCTTTGCGGCATGTTGCTGATGGAACCAAAGGGTTGGTATACCTAGACGAGGAATCAGTAGATGTACACTACCCATCGAAAACGTGTCGGTAACCCACCAATCTCGATGAAGATGGTCAACACGGCAGTGATTTCATCGAGATGTCCACCAATCTCGAACATCAAGTCGTGGACATACCGCTGCACCGCCGGCGACCGAAACTGGTCTAGAAACACAATGTCACATACGCAACACAAGTGCAGCAGAGCACGCACTTTTGTATTCATAAAGACAAGCAGAAAAGTACTGCAGTCAAACACAAAAGATGAGATACGCCGCCCAGACAGAGGGAAACGCGACGTACCCTCAAATCACCCTCGAATGACCGCATGGACTGACTGATCGCTTCATCGTTAAACTCCTCAAACTCGTTCAAACAACTGATAAACGCCCCCACGTCCCCCGCGAGACTCTCCAACTGGTTCGGAAGCATATCGAGCTCGAGATTGTCCTGCGAGTAGGGTACCGTGGAACGAAGACGCCAATCATGCCGTCGTTCCATCATGTTGGGATTGAGGAGTACTTCTTGGGGTCTGCGTGTGACCTTGCGCGGGTAGAGACAAGCGGCGTTTTCGCGGAATAGAAAGAGGATCTTGGCGAAGCGTTCTTGGAGTCCAAAGGCGGACGAAACGATTCCAACGGAGCTTCCAAGTTCGCGTGAGGCGTTTTCGAAATCGCGAAGCTGAGCATCGGAGGGTGAGTATAATGGAAATGAGGGTGTAGGTGTTCGTACCTGCTTGTCGAGTATTTCGATCCGTCTTGGAGCATCAGGTTAAGAAAAAGAGGACGGAAGACGGCACGCAAATACTCACCTCTCAAAGTTGTAAAACAGCTCCGCGCCAGCGTTTTGCTGTTTTTCGTCCACAGACGGTGCTAGATCAAAAACGTCAGCACTACGCGAAAAAAGCATAATAAAAAAAACGTACGTTCCTGTTCTTCCAAGCCCGAGGGCTCGCCCATCGCTGATCAAAGAAGACGTGAGCACACCCTCTTATGGCGCCAGAAACGGCGATGAAAAAGAGAACGAACCAGCATGAAGTTCGTTACTGTGCTTCAACTCGGTGACCACGTCCGCCAGACTATACAACTGCCCCCTCCTCCCCGTCCCAAAAGCGCCGAGGCCACCACTGATCAACGTCCTGGGACCCGTCATCGTCGACGCTGAACGAGGACTCGTGTGTGGCGACCTCGCTGAACCGACCAACGTCTCGTCATCCATCTTTTTTCTTCTTCGCGTGCCCTCCGGTTGCGTCGTTGTTGCTCGTTTCGCTATTTTCGTCTGTTCCGTAGTTTATCTTGCTATCCTGTTATCGTGCAGCGTTGTCTCGTAGTATGGCGCAAAAGGACGCTGGACTGCGAGGGGAGAAAAGAAAAGAAAAGAAAAGAAAAAAAGAAACTCTTCGCCGACGATGATATCAAAACGATGTCAACGTGCGTCTCTCTAAAGATACCACAAAGCGCCCACGAGGGAGGAAGGAGAGGGGGGCAGGGGGGAAGTCATGAGTTAAATATGTGCAGGGTTCGAAAAGATAGGAGTGCATCGCGAGTGGGTAAGGCGAGGCGAGCTGCGGTAGGTCATTTCAACCTCGTACGACGCTTGGCGGCACGACTTGCACACCGCATCGTGACTCCGGGTGATTGGAAGAATGGAAGCGGCCCCTGAACTTCACAGAGCCACAAGCGATAGTTCCATGAACTACGTTTACGCTCGCTCGCACAGGCATATACTGGCGCGGTCCGTCCGCGGAAGTGAGCTTGGCGATTTGATGTTGAACAGAGGGCACTGGGCACAGTGGGCAGTGGGTCCTCCGAGGGATCGCTCCCACCACACGATGATCGACGACGACCGCGGGGATGATCCTGCGCGTAAGTCGAGAACAAAGACAAGGCGAATGAACACAATCACTCTACCGTGAGGGCTCTGGCCTCGCTGGGAACACGCACATCGGTGGATGTATAATGTAGTAATGTACATCAACTTGGCGCATGTCTTTCATTTAGTAAATACGTAAGATGGATAAGCTCGTCGAGAGTCCATCGACTAAATAACATACATTGCCGAGCATCAGTTCGATGGGTAATCCCGTTACCAGCACAGCACACCAGCCCTTCCTTCAACGTTTCAACTCCGGTAGTCACCGTTAATCTGCACGTATTCCTGCAGCGCATACCGACATCATTAGCATTCCCATGTCCGCGACCAGAAAGGCCGAGAGACTCACATAACTAAAATCACACGTCCAATACCGCGCCTCCTCCTTACCTCCAACCCCTTGCCCTCCGAGATCGACCCTGAGTTCAAAATCTTCTTCTCCGAGTATCTCGCTCGCTCGCACCTCGTCGACACCAACGGGCTCGCCGTTCTTGAGGACGACAAGTGGGGTTGTGTTAGACGATGTGGGCGACGGGACGAAGGCGACGCTAACAAGGGTTGGATCGAGGGGGGTGCTAAGTGGAGTGGAGCCTGTCGAGGAGAGAATACGGCCCCAGCTAGGTGGAATGTCGCCGCATCAGTACGATCACGCCCTCGCATACGAGAACAGTATCTTACTTTGCGTCCTCGCCATAAAGGGCAGTTTTCACGAGCGCCGAGGTGCTGATGGTTGAAGCGACGCGGTGGGCATCTGCATACGAAGCAGCGTTCTAATCGTCATAGATTAGTCGCGATGAACAGAAGATTGTATCATATAAAGGATGTCACAAACAAGCGAATGACCATGATGAAACAAGAAAAAAAAAGATGATCATGACATCTTCCGACTATCCGCCCCCAGTTAAGGAACTGCCCATAAGGATACGCAAACCCACCTCAACACATACGCCGACGAACTTTGTGGCACCTTCACCATCACGAACGACGAGCTTGGCCAGGTCGATGGAAAAGGCGGTGAGATGGTCTCTAAAGGCAATGTAAGCCTGAGGATCCGTGGACTCGTCGATTTCGGTGGGATTGGATGTGTTTGGATCGTGACCGGCGCCGTTTGCCAAGACGACGATGGTATCGTTCGTAGACATGTCGCCGTCGATCGAGATGGAGTTGAAGCTTCGCTCTACTGCATAGGTGAGTGCAGACTGTAAACTTTTTGGGGAGATTGGGGCATCGGTTAGGATGAGGCCGAGGAGGGTAGCGTGGAGACCAGCGGTGGGAGGAGGACCGGTGGCGGGAGCGACGGCGGAAGGGTGGACGAGACCAGCTGAAGAGGCGGGATCACCCATCTGTGGATGAATCATGCCTGCACCCTTGTCCATGCCTGCCATGCGGTAGGTCTTTCCGTTGATCTCAAATGTGCGGGCACGGAGTTTTGGAAATGTATCGGTAGTCATGAATGCGCGTGCAACCGCTTCATAGGCAGATGGGGTGGACGAGAGGGAGTAAGAAGGGGAAGAGGAGGACTCCTGGGTGGAGATGGCAGAAAGGATGTTTGAGATGGGAAGGTGGACGCCGATGACGCCGGTGGACATGACGAGCGTTTCGCTTGTCTGAGATGCAGACTGTGGGCGGAAGCCATGAGAGACGAGGAGGGCGTCGCCTGCTTTGGCCATACGCCAGGCATGCTCGATGCCCTTCTTACCGGTGACTGCGTTTGCACAACCGCTGTTCACGACGACGGCGCGTGCTCTTCCACCAGAATGTTGAATGACCTCGCGGGAAACGAGGACGGGGGCGGCACGGAATGCATTGAGAGTGAAGCATGCAGCAGCAGAGGTAGGATGGGGAGAAGTGGACAAGACGAGCGCGAGGTCTAGCGGGGTTGGGGACCCCGGCTTTGGCTTTTTGACACCGGCGTGGATAGCGGTGAGAAGAAAGCCTTTTGGAATGGTCGAGTCTGGAATTAGCGCATACAGGTGGTCCTTGGACGGCGTCGGTTTGATGGTGATGGTCGACATCGCCGAGGACGAGGAGAGACGGGCGAGGGACGGGGTCGCTCTGGAGAGGGAACGAAGGAACATGCTTGCCAGACATTCTGCCGACTCAATCCGTTTTATGTATGCGACCAGTCTACAGCAAAATCCGCGCTAGCAAATGTGGCTCGACCCCGTGCGATCCGACAGCGCTGCGACTGCCAGACACGAACTGGACGGGTGGTCGACGCTGTTTTTCTTCCGTCGCTCCGTTACCCCAACGACGCTGCTCGCAAACGGCGCAGAGTGCAGCTCATCGTCAGCTGCATCGACGGGTCGACCTGAAACCAGACCAGCCACGCCCAGCTCTTATACCGTGACACCGCGTCACACATGCCATCCATGTGACACTGTCACGTCCACTCGCATCCTCTCCCCTTCGTCTCCAAAACACGACCGACAGCGTCCCCCTCTCCTCATCAAGCCAAAAAAATGGGTTCAACAAGGTCAGTATTCATGCCAGTCACATCAGACACCACGAAAACACCATCCGCCGGCATTCCATGCTGTGGATGCAACGCCGCTTGGCTGGATGGCTCACTCGTACCTTGTCTTTCAGACTCTACTCCAAGGGCCGCATCCTCGGCCACAAGCGTGCAAAGCGCAACTCCAGCCCAAACACCTCGCTCATCCAAATAGAAGGTGTTGCCAACAAAGAAGACGTCCAATTCTACCTTGGCAAGGTTTGCTATCTTTCCTATCCCCATCACACCCTTCCTTATCCATCCCTGCCATCGTAGCGTGTGGCCTACGTATACAAAGCCAAACGCGAAATCCAAGGATCCAAGATTCGCGTCATTTGGGGGTACGCTGTTTCTGACTGTTTCGCCTCTCTCGTTTAGCTCATTCCATCCTCCACCCAATCCATGCCTAGCCGTGTCACCCGGCCGCACGGTAACTCTGGCGTTGTCAAGTCAAAGTTCAGATCCAACCTCCCACCACGCGCATTCGGTGCGAGCGTGCGCATCGTACGTTTCACCTCTTTTCTCTCTGACTCGGCGGTTGAACGCACTACAAACCCTCAGATGCTCTACCCGTCGACCGTTTAAACAACCTGTATTTCTCTATTACTTACGTATGTTGGTATCGACACGGCCAAGAACCACGCCCATGCGTATGAAGCTGCATGCATACACATATACGATAAACAGTTCAAAAACACCCGCAAATGTCCTGTCAGCTTCGGTGTGTTCAACTACGCATTGACACCACGACCGTCTCGATTGGATGCATCCCCGGCGCTGACGTGCTGGCTTGTTGCGTGACTTTGACACTTCGGCGAGTTGTGTTTATCATCGTGCGAGGACGAGCAGTCCACTGGCCAGGGAGATAATCGCCAAATAGCCTTCAGTAACTCTCGCGTAAGATTCTCTCCAAAGCCAAAGCAAATAAGCGAGAAACCCAGACACTCTCCAGAACGAGGTTGGAGAACGCTGATCTTACTTGCACGGACTTCGTGACCACCATTCAAGCAAAACGAACCATGTCCTACTATCGAGCTGAGCGCATGTACGAAGCTCGCTTCAGATCCTGCACTGCAGGTACCGCAACGCCGCTAATTCGAATCAGAGCGCCACAGATGGCGAATTCACCCCTTGATCCCAGGCCCTCGACTAGCCCATCTTTAGGCACTTTCATATCGTGACATCAAATGCCAGTGTCATTCCAGGAATAGTAGCAGGCCTGGCTCGGCTCGGAGGTGATGCATGTCGGGTGACTGTAGAGTTACTTGAACATCTTCTCACTCCTTTCAGTCAGGAAATTTCGGTCCACTGACGAGTCGGTTCTTTCACCTTCCTGTGTTATCATTTATAATTCCATGTAAGTAGCTAGCCAACTGGGGCCAAAGAACCAAGTATAGATAACCGTTTCTGACTTCCGAATTCGTGATAGTAGGCTCGGTCCACCGAGTCCACACTCCAACACCTACATAAAATGAACCCCTAGGCCCGTTGAATCAACAATTTCTTCGCAAATCGAGCTAGCCTCTTCCTAACCAAGCCTCGAAACGGGTCGTACATCATAACTTGTTCAAGTACGATCAAAGTGGAATGATACGATACCCCAACTCTCTCTCTCGGTGTGGTGGGCCCGATCCTTGGCGTTCGAATTTACTCGAGCGGTAGAGCCAGTTGGCCTCGTTTTGGCGTGGACGTGACAGCCCGCGGATCAGATTTGAACTAGTCCATACCGGTTGATATCAATGTTTAGCAGGTGAAATGTTTGGGCCGTCAGGCGGAGCCGAGATAGATAAGGAACAGATCAACCTCCACTCTGGCAACATAACCACCACCATGCTCCTACATCTCCACCACATCACCAAGCCCATCGAGCATATCTCGACACAGTCTGGTCTGTCCGGCGCCGACGACGACGACGTCGCCCAAGGCTTCGCTAGCCTCGTCGAGAACACCAATCCATCACTGGGTGGTGGCGATGCAGCACAGGGAATTCACGCGGCTGCCCACACCAATCACCCTTTCCTCCACAAGCTTGTGCCTCAGCTCCAGAACCTCGCCAGCAAATACCATGTCGGAAACTTTGTCATCGACAGAAAAACAGGTGAAAAGTTCTTCGAGAGTATGCCCATCTACGCTCGACTCGGCATGCACCTCCTCTTTTGCGGCAAGGAGCAGGTCAAGCTGCTCGAGGGCAGTAAACACATCGAGGACCTCCTCCGCGAACAGAGTGTCCGAGAGGGGCGGATTTATGATTCTCCGGAGAGCATCAGGAACATCCCGTCCTTTATCAACACCTACAAGATCGCCCTCGATGAGCTCCTCGATCCAGATATCCAAGGCTACGCCACCTTCAACGAGTTCTTCTACCGTAAACTCAAACCGGACGCACGACCCGTCGAGAACGCAGACGACCCCGCCGGGTTCTGCTCTGCGGCAGACTGTCGACTTGTCGTCTACCCCTCCATCGATCTCGCGCGCAAGTTTTGGATCAAGGGTGACGAGTTCTCGATTCCTGCGTTGTTGAACCTTGAACCTTCCCACCCGTCGTGTCTCCAGTTTGATGGTGGATCTCTTGCCATCTTCCGTCTCGCGCCGTCGGACTATCATCGCTTCCATTCGCCCCTCGATGCGACCGTCTTGGGAAAGGCGACAGACATCCCGGGGCAGTATTATACCGGTGAGCAAGCACGTCTCGTCCACGTGCATGAACAACCGTCTGATCGAAGTATGTGCGCAGTAAACCCCCAAGCGGTCAACCAGACCAATCTCGACGTCTTCTCCCGCAACAAACGTTCCGTCCTATTCTTGAAACACGCCCTCTCTGGCAAACCAATCGCCTTTGTCGCCATCGGCGCTTTGCTTGTCGGAAGCATCACCTGGACGGTCGAGGTGAGTTGTTTTTGGCGGGATCGAGTTACGCTGATGGCTCATCGCTTGGATGGACGTGATCGGACACGCTGGCGGATCTAGAAAAACGCAAGGGTGCGTCGCGGAGACGAGCTCGGCTATTTTGCGTATGGTGGAAGCACCGTCGTCGCCATCTTTCCACGTGATTTCATCACGTTCGATGAGGACTTGGTACAACACTCTGTGCCGTCTGATAGTAATGCGGGCAGGAACAGCGCCATCGAGACCCTCATGAAGGTCGGATACTCACTCGGACGTTGGAATGGCGTGGCGTGAGGAATGGCGTGGTTTTAGGGATCAGGCGAGGGGGAATATATCATGATGTTGGTGATGGGCTGAGATGTCCACGTTTAGAGTGCTTGTTTACGTAATCGTGTTGATTATTGACGACCAAGAGGCTTTTGTACACGTCCTGCGTGACCCTCGGCGCATCGCTGTCCTGGATCTTCCACATCGTTGCAATGACACCTCTGTACCCCGCAAGAAGCATTCCCGCCGCAATATGGATGGCCTCCCGTTGCGGTTTGGCATGCAGAAAGGAACGCGAGACCCCCTGAGGGCGTGACAATTGAATGATATCGGAAAGATTCAAACGTTTGCGGTGAGCGAGTAGGAGACCGCTGTCGAACGGATTCGTGCCGTCTTGCGTGCCGTGACATGCAAAATGCACCCAGTCCGTCTCCGTCATCTTCGTCGGCGCATCCTCGACTGCCCCATCTGCCTCCTGCAAGCCAACGAATGGCGACGAAGACGCCACCTCCTTGATGACCTCCATCTCCATCGGCACCCCACTGAGGTGAGCCTGACCGTCCGTACTCGGTTG
>JBBPRS010000084.1:0-74522 GCA_038093155.1 Boletus huronensis | reverse complement strand
GAAAGAGAAGAAAGAACATAGCTTTAGTGATCAGATCACAGATCTGATCTAGGAACAGAAGCATAGAGATCTGATCTAAGATCTATAGAAAGGAAAACAACTAAGTCTAAAAGATTAGATAAGATAAAAGAGATAAAAGATCAAGATTGTCTAGATCTTTGATATGAGCCATAGTGGAGTTGATAACGCTCCATGGGTTTAAGGTATGATTAGATAAGGGGAAAAGATAATTGATAGCATCCCTTGTATGGTCATAAGCACTGGGCCTTACAGAGTTAACTGCCCTTTTCTAAGAAGAATAGGATAAAAGTGTCTAAAAGGAATAGATAAGAAAAGTGAAGCATAAGGATGATAAAAATGAAAATTGTCCTTGATTATGCTGTAATCCTAGTGCATGGCACTTGCTTATGTTAGCCTGTAACACACCCATTCCATAACCATTTCACAGACAGCTTCATCTCTGATGATGCTGAAGCAGTGATGACCATCACTCAGGTCCCTGACCGCTTGCATCTCAGCTTAGTCAAGACTTGTGGTGTTTATGCACTTCCCGATTTTATTGTCAAGTTACAGGAATACATCATGTGTTGTGTTACAATTCCTGCTGAGCATGTGATCTAGCCCCCTCCTTTTTCTTCTTTCTCACCTCAATCTTACCTCTCCCACTCCCCCCTTGTCTCACCCTTGACCCTCCCGCTCCCTCCCCTCTCGCTCTTACCCTCTAGTCCTCAATCACCTAGTCAGTACCCCCCCTCACTCTGAAATGGCCTTAGAGCAAACTATGCTCAAGGCAAACCTACAACCAAACAAAAGACTTAGAGCGAAAGAGAAAGGGTTGAGTGGATCTCTAAGGGGGAAATTCCCAAGAGAACTAGACTGAGGAAATCCTCGTCGTAGTCTCTGGGTTTATATAGCATACTACTTATTTGTACATGTGTGCACTAGATCTATCAATGTAGGGTCTAGGGCAACGGAGATTAAATACCTGTGCTGGAATGGAAGCATAACATGTGCATAAGGCATGGTGATAAAATGGAAGGGAAGCATGAGCGGTAATTAAAATAAGAAGAGAAGTTGACAGAGATTACCGTGCAATTAATATAGCCATATGGGGAAAGATCCAGATCGTAGATCGGATCAGGAAAAGGAAAAGAATCGCCAAGTCGTCTAGACTGTGGCATGAGCCATAGCGGATGATTGGAGATCTCCGTGTGAGTAATCTAATCTGATAAGATAAGATAAAAGTGTCCCTCCACTAAGTGGATGTTATTCACTAGGCCTTACCGCCGAAGCTGCCTTTTTCTTAGAAAAATAAATAAAAGTAAAATCGGGAAAAATAGATAGACTGTGGGAAAAGTTTGATGTAACCTGTTATGACCATAACACACTCGACCCACCATCTAGCTGTGTCATCGCCTAGCTGCGTCATGACCTAGCCGCGTTGTTCCCCCCCTGCCACATTACCCCTCCGCGTCACCACTTTGAGGCCAGTCCTTGGATCCCTCCATCTCCTTCTCTCGCTTCTATTCCTCATGTCTCGCTCATGTCCCTTCATCTCCATCTCTTCTCGTCCTCATGTATTCCCTTACTCGTCTAACCCATAATCTTATGTACCTTGGTCTGTGCGTAGCCATGATACCTATTTAGTCTCGCTTTCCCACTCTCATCTCCCCATCTTGACCTACCTTCATCTACCTGGTCATAGCCCAAGGACCTCCCCTCTGTCATAGCTAGTTCTTCATTGAATCTACGCTTCTTCTTCATCTCACTTGCCTGAGGTCTTGGCCATCCCATCATGGACTCTCCAAGTTCTAGTCTCAACTCACCCTCCATGCCTACTCGCTCACCTTCTCGCTCAAGTCATGAGCGGATGGACGACCTCGAAGGTCTATGCTTAGCCCTATCCGGGTTAAGCGTAACATGTTGTGCTGGTAGCAACAATGCCCAACAGATCTTGCAGACGTTCAGCAAGGTCAAGGTGTGGTACAAATTCTGTGTTCAACAACAATTGACTTCTGCCCCATCAATGATCCTACCCAGCCAAGCTATACAAGCTAAGCCTCCTTCAGTCCACTTTCCACTTGGACACTGCAATGCAATTCTTCTGAATATGGATGGCCAAAGTGAACATAACCCAGGGTGTAAGTACCTTTTTTATCATGCATTACACAGAATCAATACTGATCACGAATTTAGATCCTGTTGCTGTTACGTTTTATTCGTTGTCTTGCCATTCTATGTCTACATTTTACTTCCGTTTCCTTTAACTCTCATGATTACCAGCTGTTTTGGCCCTGTTTGGTAATCTTTGCCCATGCTTTACACAAACGTTCCTCAATGTTCTTTCTTCTTCTTACAGGCTGTATTAGTAATCATTCCATGACGTTCCTGGACATTCTTTTGATTACAAATCATTCTCAGGCCGATGTATATATAAACCCTTGTACTTTTCCAGTTAAGATCTTTCCATCTTGACCTCCTTTCATATCTTGAATTCTACGTCTTGACTCTTCAAGTCCCTCGATTCTCTAAGTCTTTGTCCTACTTTCGAGTGGACGCTCTTTGAACCTCAGAACTCTCCGAGATGTATCAATCTCTGTCTTCATCTCTAGTTGCTTGAGCATCTAGAATCCCCTTGATCTTAGTTGGAATGATCCACTAAGACCAACAATCCATCAAGACCTCTTGCCTTCACATAGAAGGATCTCTAGTTACTCTGGACTCTCTCGACCTCACCCTCTCTTGTGTCCGACAAGCCCTCATTCAGGCTTGTCTTCAAGTCCAGTATCCAGACCTCGATGTCCCTAAACACGCTCGACAACACTCTTACTTCTGCAAGATTGACTACTGTCCGTATCACCATCAGTACTAGACTTAAGAAAGGCTACGGCTGTTCCTACCAGGACCATCCGTAACAGTTGCCCAAGTTAGGGCAATCTTTCAGCTAGCCGGCCCCTCTCATTCCAAAGTCAAACTTCCAGGTTTCTTGGACCTCCTGCTTCTTTATGTTCAACCATTTGAGGTCATTGCTACTCCAGACAATGAACCAGACACCCGGTTGTGGAGGCTTCGATGACTTTTTTCTGACCCACATCCAGGATCGGCACGTGCAGGACTTGTCATTCCATTGACTGAGGTCACTCAAGCAATCAATTTAGTCCCCATCTTCGGGGCTTCCATAGATCACACAGTGACAGCCACAACATCTCAGGAGGTGTATAACGAGTTCTATCTCAACTATTATATGGACAAGGAGAGTTTCAATACTTTACATGAACCTGTATATATGGATATGGATGACGAGTTGTAACTACAAGTGGTCGATGGATCAGTGAAGTATACTGGTTCATGGTTGCAATGATTAGTGACGAACGATAGATTTCGGGTTAAACTGATCTGAGTGATAAGACGTAGATAAAGCTACCCGACTCCGACATAAGCAGCGGCGCAGTCAGCCAATCGGACCACTTCGCTACCGTGAACGTAACATATCGTCAACCCGCTTGTTAAGCATTCATTTCGATGGTTTGCAGATGCTACTGTAGGTGCACCCTTTAGACCATGACATAATGTAAATAGGTTCAAATCCCAAGTTTGAACCTTGTGTACTGACATACTGGTACCCTGGTGTACCACTGGCAGTGTGCACCTCGAACCAGTTTCAGTTGCCATGGAGGCTAACTTTCAGTGGCAGGAGTTCTGTTTGACATTTTAAAATATGTGTGTTTTGATATATGATGTATTCCTCGGATATCTATAAGCTCGCGAAAAGTCACCCTGATGCGGCATAGTACTATGTATTGCTCTGCAAAACAGACTGAGTAGTACGTTAGTTATTGCTTCACGACCGTTGAACAATTCATTCGTCATGCTACCCGAGCCACCTTCAAGTTCCTGATCAAAAGCAAAATTTGCACTTTTCTGACATTCAAGTTGGCTGATCGGGTCGGCCGCGGCTAGTTTCAAAAATTTGAGCTGCGGTCTCCTTTCATCTCCGCAGAGTATGGACCCTGGTATCATGAAACGACCCCAAGTTTGACACTTTCCCTCATCTGAGAGAGCATGAACTTACGTTGTCTGTTTCAATGCACTTTGCAGAGTTTCTCACTAGCCAAATGACTCTAAGCGATTCCAAAAACAGTGTATATACCTGGACTTTCTAAACGGGGCACCATTATGGAACCATAATGGCTCGCTTAAACTGTAGATGGGCCCTGCTTTCTATCCTCAGGCCCGGACCATCTTGCCTTCTTCGTGTGCAGTCCACTTCCGCTTCCTCCGACTGGTAGAATTAGGGATACTACGCTGTACGTGTGGGTAGTTAAAAGCTACCTATTGCCCGAGTCACTGTAAGTTGGCAGCCTGGCATACGCACTCATGAGAAGTGCCCAGTGCTTACATAGTATGTTCAGCGTACTAGATCTAATCAGTGTCAAGGTAATCCAGTTGTATCGCGCAGGGCACTTGAACTTGAAATGATGAGACTCTGCTGGTTTCACGTCAGCATGTCAGTGACATATCAGGAAAGGTTATCCTGGTTTTATTAGACTTGGGGAATGCCGCCTGCGTGAGCGTCGGCTGAAACCTTGTTGATGTATAGTGGTAGTCACACAGAACAGCATGTCTAAGTCTATTGCATGAATCAGACACGTTGAGAAATAGCTAGAGTAGCTAGAGAACGACTCCATTGCCACAGGTATTGTGGATCGGGACCCGTACCTGTACCCGCGGGTAGCAACTGCAGAGAGTGCGCTGTGGGACGGTGCGGTTGAGGATGAGGTGAGGCCCATGAGGGCGAGGGTGCGTCCGAGTCGTTCGTCGTCGTCGTCATCGTTGATTGAGGGTGAGAGTGAGGTGAGGGCGAGGACAAGGGCGAGGGATGGCACAACGATCTAGGCGATGACATCGATGAGTCTTCGCACCAAAGCCAAACAAACTGGTAAGACAGGGGCTACATTTCCCACGATTTACGAGAAGCAAGGTGATGCTATAGATGGTCTGATTGAACCGACCCTTCCTGGATGCCACCGACATCCGGGAGTCTCGGTTTTTACAGCATGCGCCGCCGTAAACTTTATGACAACGATCGCCAGTTAATCGGTACTGACACGCCACTAGGGTGACTGGAGCCTTACTATGCATGTTTTCTCGTTCCTTTTAGACTCCATTGTTCAATCCTCTGGTTAGGTTGTGATGTCCGTACCATCATCATTTTTGAACCAGGTGTTCATCCGCAAGTGAGTGTTTATAAATCATGATCACTTCACTTGCTTGATTCCGTCTGTGAAGGCAATTCGCCTTTGCAGGGCACTCTCTACTTGTCTACGATTATCTCGTCACTCTTTCGCTCGAGGTACGTTTGATGCGACAGCCACGACATAACTTGCTCGAGACGCTTTATCAACAGGTAACATATATCTGGGATGCGCCATGGACGATCGTCAAGGCACTCTTCCTGATCAATCGGTACGGGAATTTGATTGGACAAACATTCATCATACTGGAGGAAACGGGCTACATAAGCCACAACTCTCAAAGAGTATATCTCTCCTCGTGTTTCTCCATCAACTGTCAAGCTTAGTCGAATACCAGTTTTGTTGGGCCTTTGGAATATACTGCACATTCTTTGCAGTCTTTTCGGGAGAGTCAATTCGCCGTGAGTACGCCAGTTACACTTCAAAGGGATCACTTTTGGATGGCGGAACGCAGTTTTGGTTGTGATGCGCGCTTGTGCAATCCTGGGATGCAAGCGCAGGATTGCAGTGTTGGCAAATACGCTATATGTTCTTTCTGCCTTGGCTATCGTTGTGGTGTCACTCTACTTTGCAAGGGGTGTCACAGGTGAGTTGTTATCCTTGAAACTCTGTTGATATATCACAATCTTTGGCAGCTTCGCAATTCCAATACCTCGATGAGATTGGTATATGCTCTTCGCCAGTAGGCCGTATGTCGGCGTCTATTTTTCCTATCCTCTTGATCTCATTTTGAAACTTTGTAGCTAATGCTGTATGTTTCCTTTCCTTCCAAGGCATGTCGAAAGCTGCTGCAACCTTGTATTCTCCAGTGGGCTATCTGGATTGTAACGTGGGTGAATTGTGATTTGACGCAGCATACATAGATCTCATTAGCGGAACAGACTAGCTCTCGATGGCTTTGTATTGGCAATTGTATGTTCTGGTCTCTATCGGGTGACCCGTGGCCACAACCCGTCGCGGTTGATTCGTCTTCTCGCACGAGACGGTGAGGAAGTTTGGGATCCTTCCATCTTTCTCCTATTCTGACGCGATGTTCCAGCTGTCTGGTTTTATCTCGTAAGAATGTCCAGGGATGCTCTGGGGTGTCGATCTAACGTGTATGCAGACAGCTTTGTTCAACGTCCTATTTTTCATCTCATGCTGGTACGTCCTTTTTGTTCAGTATGGCATCGTTCATCTTTATTCACTCGGGAATATATGACCAGGAACGTCTACCGTACGGTAAGGATCACACGGCACTCTGCCCTCGTAGACATGTCATGCTGACAAAAAATACATTGAATAAAGGATCCAAGAAACGCTATACCGATGTTGTGAGCACATTCCCAAAAACGATAACTCATCCTTCCCTCTCCCCCTTTCTGTTCTTTTCCTTCCTTTCTTCTTTTTTTGTTGGTGGACCTTCTCGTGACGTACACCGCCAGGTTTTCGTTTCCCCTTCTCTCGGTCGTCGGACAACGTCTCGTACTCAACCTTCGGAGATTCCGAGCACGACGGGACTCGACGCGCGATATCAGCCGGGAGGTACATAGACAAATGGCAGTGATATTAGGTGAGGAGTCGGACTACCCGTCGGACCAGGGCGTGGAACTGGAAGAACGCAGAAGGAACTGAGCAGTGCGATGCCTCGGGACGGGGCTCATCTTTCACATTTGGATACACGAAGCTGATCAGAAGCAAACTGAGGTGCTTTCGAGCAGTGGGGAGGAGGGGGTGTAATGCGCCGATTAAAGGGGGAGGGAGTTGGCTGGCGGTGAATGACTCTTCATACATAATGCATCGTTTTTTGTGTTCTACACTGACACACTGTTTATATTATACTGTAGCTATCCAAAGTAAAATTGCACTATGTTATATGTTGGGGCATCAAGTAATGCCTCTGGTGAATATGCATTTAAAGATCTCCCTCATCCAGCTGGAGCTGCAAGCTTCCCATCATCACCCCCATCCGCCCTTACATGCACATTCTCCATTTCCATCGCTTCTGGCCCTCCATCCGCATTCTCCGGCCCCACCTCTGGATCCGGCGCCATTGCGTTGGACTCTGCAACTATTCCCTCCGTATCCGTTTCCATTACATCTTGAGGTTTGACAACCCTGTCATCCTCGGTCTCCATTTCTGCCATCGCCCGTCTTATTATGGAAGTCAGGAGAAAGAACAAAAAAAGGAAGGGAAAAACGACGTCACGCACGCAAAGGCATCTCGACAGTCCTTTCGGATACTCGGCGTCTTCCAACGTTGCCGACGTGACATCGGAGCGATCATTTCAGCGTCCAAAGCTGCTCAACAAGGGGTTTCAGAAACGATCCGGATCATTCAACACCGATGCCTTTAGAAATGCAATCCCACTTACCTTTGTCTTCGCCAAGCATTAGGAGCCGACTCGCTCCGACCCATTGCCTGATTTTTTTTTCAGCGTGATGTTTGATCATTGGGACATCATCGACAGGGGGGAACGAATGATGCGTACCATTGAGACGCCTTGTCAAAGAATTGAACCAAGTGCAGAGGACCCTCACCGGTTCTGCGTGCCATGTCACGTTGCTTCTTCACTACAGGAGGAATAAGTTCATCGTCCGGTTCATAGACGACCGCTGGCCACCACGGGTAGGTATCTGATAAAAAGTCAGAGTTCGTGTCGCGTTTGGGAAACGAAGTTGGACCAACCTGCTTTAGCCCAGACTAGAGGGACGATTTCATTAGCGGACATGTCACGCTGGTCCATGACATGAGAACACACCTAGTGTTCCTCCTTCCAGGGTTTTTCCCTCTGGAAGAATAGATACACCTGGCCCTGCAGGCTGTGGTGTCGTGGAAAGACCGGCTCGGATAGGCGGAGCCGGCGTAGGAACCTTCACAGGTTGGCGTTCCTTAGGACCCGCTTCGCCTCCACCCTCTCCTTCACTCTCGAGCTCGCTAAGAGAGGATAGGTCGGACTCGTGGCCATCACCCTTGTCGCGGGTAGACGGTTCACGTTGAACTTGCGACTGTGCAGCAGCTGCCGCCGCCTTCTCTGCCTTCCGGCGTGATGCCTTCTCCCGGCGCGTGGCTGGCGTATCAAGCTCTTCGATAATGATCTTGCCATCCACCGTGATAATGTTCGTATATCGGTCTCTCGGGATTGCAGCAATGCGCGCTGCCAATTCAGAGTGTGTCTCTTCCGGCGCTGGCGCAGGCTCGGGTTCAGGCTCACGTTCGGGAACAAGTTCGAGGATAGGTTCGGAGATAGGTTCGGGGACAAATTCGGGGACAGGTTCGAGGACAGGTTCAGGTATAGGTTCGAGGGCAGGGATGAGAAGGGCGATAGAAGCCTCTACTTCTGGCTGTTCGACGTTCATCGGAACATCCACTTCTGCCTTCTCCTCCGCACTCAGACCCGACGGTCCAGCAACCTCCTCAGGGGGAACCGTCCCATGTATAGTCTGGTTCTCCGACGCAGTTGTACTGATCGTCGAGAGATTCGACGTTCCGCGCTCCGCTAAAGTATACACTAAGCCAGAGTGACAAGTGTGATAGTTCTTCGATACCCACTTGTTCGCATTCGTTTCTTTGGCGGAGGTAACAGTTGCCTCTCGACGGCTTGTCTTCTCCCTCGTTTCTGCCCCGTAGGCAAAATCCAACCAGCATCGAACATCTTGAACGAACCCTGACTGTCCACGTCCTCGACCATCGGGGGAACATCTGGTTGACCTGTTGGCCGCAACTTGATAGGTTTTTTGGTCGCTTCTCCAACACCTAGTTCCTGCATTCCTTCAATCTGCTCATCGACAACAACACCGCCAGCAGCTTCCGCCTCGAAAGCGGCTGCAGCAGCGAGTGCGCGCCGAGTACGAGGAGCACGGAATCCAGGTGCAGCATCGAGGGCGCCGGGTTCAGCAACTTTGGAAACCTTTGTGCCCTTCTTTTTGCCTGGTTTTGGCTTTGGCGGAGGTGGCGGCGGAGGGGGTTTGATCCGCCCTAGCTCATAATCGAATAGCGAAGAGAGCGGGTCGGTCTCGAGAACGAGGCTGACAAGGTCTTGTATTTTTTCTTGAGATACGAGAAGCCGCAGCGCTTCCACGGAGGCTTCAAAGTCACCAACGGGCGCCTCGGCGTTATCTGCATGCGGATGTTGGTGCCGTAATGAAACCAAGTCTTCAAGGATGGGTTGAACGGTGGTTTGCATTCGCTGAGCAGTCTTGTAAAACGCCGTCCCGGGTTTGTTGTATAGGATCGCATTGGACAGCACGAGCTCGACGTCGCCCTACAAACGATGGAGTTACAGATCGATCACCCAAAATAAAGGCCTATCTCTATAACTCGCCTTGAAAGCCTCGAAATCCCAGTATTCATGTCGATCTAATTTTGCATCGATAGTATCCCAGGTCATGGGGTTCTTGACAACCTCGTAGTAGTCGGGTACTTCAGTTTTAGATACCGGGTGTTTAAATAGGCCATTTCGGTCGAGGCTATCGAGTCGTGAATGACCTGCCCACTTCAACCCGGTCCGTTACTTACGCGAGAACCTTTTCGAAAGCGAGACGCATAGGTGCCAAATGAGGGAAGAGAGCGACGTCGAATACCTTTTGTATCGCCTCAACTTGCACGAGCTTCCGGGTCTCCCGTTTGCGAGATAGCAAGGCTAGTTCATGAAGCATCTCGAGATCTCTTCTGACGTGCTTCAGGTGCTAGACATGGCTCAGTCACGCAGCGTCGATCCTGAGACAATACATACCTCGAGTTTCAACATCTTCTCTTCCTCACTCAATAACTTGCCGGCATTCGCAGTCCATGGCTCAAGATGCAGTCTCTTTAACAATGGTGCACCCCGTCTTGCTTCACGCTTCAAACTCCAAAACTTACAGACCATCTGAACGAATTCAGGTTTCTTGCGTACGTTGATCTTGCTGATATAGTTGATAATGCGGTCGACGATGATCTGAGGAACAAGGGGGGGTCCAGTCTTGTATGTCTTGGCGTACGCCCTGGCAGATTTAGATAACTTGGAGCTTGGACTAGAGGTAACACTATCATGTGCGAGAGCTTTAAGACGTGCCTCCGCCTGTTCTTTCTGTAGACATTCGTGAATAAATCAGACTGAAGGAAATTGCGCGCGTAGCCCCATACCGGAAGGTGTTTCTCGCAATAACAGGTAAGTGTGACAGGCTCCGAGCCTTGCGTGCTTTTCATGGGCATCAGAAGCTTCTCCTTCCTTGCACAGGTGGTGTGAAAGGCAAGGAAACACGACGTCTTGGTGCATTGAATGCAGGCTCCTTCTCGAATGCCACAGATCGAGCATTTCTAAAAGAACTCGTTAATTTATGGCTTCGCCCTTCCATATAGCTAAAATTGGCATGCTCACTAGTTTCCACCGCTGTTTTGGGATTTTGTCAGAACCTGTGATGGGCTCCATGAACACCTCGTTGGCTACTCTGGTCTCGGGAATCCATATTGCACATAACAAATGAGCCCAGTCACCGAGGGTCGTCTGCTTGAATGCGCCACCTTCATTGGGACAAAATATACACGACTGAAGATGTCGTGCATGTTGGTTTCAAGGTCATTTCTTCAAAACTGGGAACAGGCTCACCACTGGATTCTCGGGAGACACGGTACACTTTCGACAGAGCCACTGTCCCTCAGGTATGTAAGGAACGCCGTAACAATCTTAAAACTTTGAGAACACACTGCAAAGTGTGGAGTTAACGTACATACCTTGATGCACAGCAAGGTTACATCCATCACAGAACACGATCGCGTTGCTATTCTCTCCTTCCGAGTCATCACATATAGCACAAGTCGAATCCTCCGAAGGCATGGCATAGTCGGACTTGGGGATGTTCTTGGTCTAAATTCGGTGAGATGAATGACGCGACTTCACTAATAGTGCGAGACATGGACGTACCAAGTCGAAATACTCCTTCTCCAGACGATCCATGATGATTTCGAACGTCTCGTATGTGACTAGGTTGACCTGGTCTTTCTTTCGCTCGATATTGATTGCATCTAGCCATTCCTGGTCTGCACGCCAGCTTTATATGAGTGAACAGGCCTCCACGCGACAAATGACATCTTAAACCTTGCTCGTCCATATCATACTCGACCTGAATGGCTAGATCCTTCTCCAAAGGCTCTGCTCGACATCAATAAATGGCAAACCCACCACAAAGCAACACCCACCTATATACCGGAGGTAATGGTCGGGTCTTTGAAACTCGGAAAAGTCATTATCTCGTCCGGAGCGTCAACGACAGACCCAACAAAGTAAGCGTCGAAAAACGCACATCCATATGACCTTGCTTGTTGGTCGTGCACGCCAGCGGGTTGCGCAGAATCATCGTCTTGAACCAACACGAAGGAAACCTTGGGAAGTGGAACTTGATCTGGAGGCGACTTGAACCCGCGAGTCATGTCGAGTGGCTACGGTGGAGCATGAACTGGCAAAGCACAGGAGAACTTTCAGCAAACAACGACGCGACCAAACTTTCGGAGGGTCACGCGCACGAGTACCACATTTGGAAATGTTTACTATTGACATCTATTTGTAAAGTGACAAGAATGGAAACCCCCGGCAGTTGGTACCTTTGCGGGTAACGAAACCATCCGAGCTCATGTGTGCCTCAGAGATTATCGTCGACTCACCTATTGATATACTAAACGAGTTGCATTCAATTGCCTTCTTCAAGGAGGTCAATGCCGTGTTATGGCGGGAGTGTTTCGACAAGAGAAGATATTTAGAGATCAATGTACATGGTGGTATGCCAGTGTGGTCACGCTTAGATCGAATCCCAGACATTTGCCGAATAGGACAAGCATATACAGGGATGGGAATGGTGACGAAAAAAATGTGATGACTCGAGAAACCGAGAGGGGGGATTTTCAAGCCTGCAAAGCTTCCGGCTAGTTGTTCGCTAACAATCCTGGAGCTCAGCGCTCTTATCCAGATGGCCTTTGCACCATTAGGATTCCAGATCCCGAAAACTTCCAATTCCCCTATAACCTCCCCAGTCCGCATACTTCTTCGGCCAATTTCTCATGTAGGACTGGCGCCCAGACACAGGAGGTTGAACAAATCCCATTTCGGAGGCATCCTCAAGCATCGTCTCTGAAAGGGGGCCTGCGTAGGAGAATTTCTTACGAGGTATTCTATATCGCGACATTAGCGAGAACGACATCGTACTGGGCGTTATCCTTGGGAAGAGCAAGGATACTTGATCAAGATGATCGGGAATCTACATATGTACAGCTACGTTGACGCGAGCTTGACTGTCCGAAAATCCTTGCGTGAGTCAATTGGCAGTGCCAACGAGCATTATTGTGTAGATGCCTCGATCGAGTGAAGAGGCAGTAATGTGTACCAGCCCTCGAGTCGATGATGCTGGTGAGGCCCGTCGGCGTAATAACTTGAAGGGAGAGCCGCCCTGTGATTCTACTATTCATGATCAGATTCAGACGCCTGTTGGAAGACCAGTTCAAGAAGTTAGCCAGATTGTGCCCTCTTCTCCATCGGCCTGAAAGAATCTTTGAACGAGCGTCAGGGTATCCCGTTCGGTTATTGCATTTCACCCAACTCCATATATTCCTTATGGCGCATGCGACCATCACTATCGCTATTACATATCATACCAAATCATCCAGTTGCGAAAACACCTGGCAAGTCATCACTCATACGTATGACTCCAGGACGTAAACGCACAAGCGCGCGTAACACCTAATTCCCCATACCCCACAGGCATCGGAACGACCTGCATCCTGACTCCTGATCGGTGAGGGAGTGTCGTCAAAGCTGACCTTTTTCCTGGAAGCAGAAAAAAGCCACACGGAAGTCATAACCGTGTATCATGATGCTGCGGCATCACCGCTGGAAGAGGCCGCCGAACTCGTGACCACCCTAGACTTGAGTCCGTCATGATCGCACAGCGTCTTGGCAAATGACTGAAAGTCTGCTTTCTGGGCGCGGCCAGGCTGTGTCGGGCGAGGCAACAGCGCGGGTACTAAGAAATTCCATGCAGGAATGAGTGCTGTGTTGACTGACCTTCAAGGCATAGATGACGACGTCTTCCTTGGGATCTTTTCCATCCGTCGTCAGTTGTTCCACCGTGATTACGCGCAGAATGTTTTCTGCTAAATCAAAGTGGCACCGTACCGTTGGGTGCAGCCCAACGTTCATCGATACCTGTCCCAAGGGATCACGGCGGAAGACTGCGCGTGACGGATAATTTGTCGGAAAGTGTGCACATAAGGGGCAATATCACAGGAGAGGTGATGTGGTATTTAACGATCGGTGGCGGAGGGTTCGAGGCGGAGGTGACTTACGTAGACGGGTCCGAGAATTGGTTTCAGTCTCGGTCTCCGTGTCCCCGTTGTCAATTTTTTTGGGCGTAGACTTTAGAGCGAGAATTTTGATATGCCCATACATCCCATCGGTGAACTCTTTGCACCCGCGCTTAACGAAGAGTTTTACACCCTTGAGCTCAGCCTCGACATCTTCATCCTCTTCGCCCGTCAAATCTGAGCACAACCTTAGCACATACCGCCAAGCGGGCATCGTTCGGACAGGTAGAAACCACTTACAGCTGGAAGATTTGACGAGGGATTGCACTTCTCCGGGAACCCCGAAAGAACGTCTATTTTGAGAGAGAGCGGGAGATTTAGCGGTTGTGGATGAGACTGCATCATTCGGCGATGGCGCGAGGGCATTCGTGGAGCTCGCGCGACCGAACACGTCAGATTCACCTTCGTTGTCACGCCTCCATGCGGGAGTAGTCTTGACAATTTGGCCAGAGAGTGCAAAGGGCGAAGCTCCGGAGGCGTTAGAGTACGAAGCGAATGGCGAGCTGGAACCAGAGAATGCGGAAAAGGCCTTGACGGATTCAATTTTGGTTGGAGAGGCAGGCTTTGGTGGTGTGATCGGACGTGCTGGTGGAGTCTCGGGCTCATTATCCGATAGGTTAACTTGGGGAGGCTGTGGAGTGGAGCAACGCCCGGCTTCTACCCCTTTATCCTCCGGGCGTGACAAAAAAGTCTCGGGGTGCGCTGGCGGAGCAGGCTGGAGGGCGGCTATCAGACACGAGTTTGGGTTGATGGAAGGTAATCCTACTTCTTGAACAGGTGAAATATGGTGTTCAATGCTGTGAGGATCACCTTTGGGAAGGGTGTTGTTATCTTGCACAGGCTCCTCTGGCTGTTGAAAACTGACAGCCTGTTCATAAGGGGGTGGGGCCACAATGAGTTCCCATTCCTGGGCAGACTTTATCTTGATAAGCAAATGAGCACGTGGATGGAAGGCGATAGATGAAGTACGTACGTCCCCGTCTGAATCATGTTGGTCTGTGGGTGGAGTCCTGTTTCTTTTCATCGGCCGAGATTGTTCCTCTGCATCAACATCGTGCTCATCGGAGAGCTTGCGCTTGAGGGATCGTTCTTCGGGCGGGCCGGCCTCGACATCGCTATCGGCCGCTATAAGTTACTGTCTTTGAGGGAGGCTGATTGTCGGTGACTCACGCTTTCGAGGACTCGTTCGGGGGAGCGAAGGAGCGGACAGCTCGTCGTGCGCAGGCATAACCGAGAGTCGCTGCGACGGTAGCAATACCGCAGAATGCAAAGTGAAAGTCGGAAATGGGCAGCATTGTCGACAGTTGTGGGTCGTCGGTGTATCGATACAGACGAGGAGAGAGATGCTGGGTATTTAAGGGAGCCAAGGGTATACGAATGTGAAGTGAGAAGAGGTCGGCTGATTATCGTCTGGCCTGCGGGGGGGTATTGGGCAGTCGTGGCTGATCAACGGCGTCTTATATGTGGTGGCGGGCGCAGATACATGACGAGGGCACGAGCGGATGGCCTCGAGGCTTCCGCACGTCACACAGAGAGCTGATGCTGAGAGACACGTGTTGGAGCAATTAGGGGAGGCGAGCCGAGGACACGCGCGCTGCACGGTCACAGCCTCGAGCAGATCCGGACGTTTCGTGCGCGAACCTCAGGTCTTCCGAGGAAGGCATACACTCGTCGTACGCGAAGCTTCTACACGGGCTGGAGGTCGAACAAGCCCTCCTTCTCGCAAGTCTCGTTACCGGACTATGTCGACTCTCTCATCGATGGCACAAGGCCTTCGAGAATGGCGTGCCGCTCATGTACGGTCATGAATCCAACAAGCGTGCGTCCGAGGTCCACTTTTGGAACCCCGCTGAGGGGGTCGATTACTGACATAAGCCAATTGCGACACGTCAACCTGCTCCCTTTCAATTCCTTCTCGTTCACTGCAGCGGCCATGCCGGCTGCGTACCCGCTCCCTGACAATCTCTCTCCAGCTGTCGTGTCAAACACTGCTTCTCTTCTCCGCATCATAGCGCTTGGCCTCATATCAGGTGCTGCAATCGCTTCCCGTCTCTTTGCTGTCGTAAATTTCGAGAGCATCATCCACGAATTGTATGTACTCCATTCCCTTGCCCGGTCTCTCGCTCACCGCACCTCGTTCTCAGCGATCCATGGTTCAACTAGTCCGTTTCCTCTTGTCGCTTTCGTGACACAAACTCACTCTGACGTCTCACAGCCGCGCGACTAGAGTTCTCGCTTCCAAAGGCTTCTATGTGGGCACCTTTGTGGTCCATTTGGCAGCGGCACTCATCTGGTTTCGTAGGCATTTTGGAACTGGTTTGACCCCACAGCATGGTATCCCCTCGGTCGCGTTGTCGGTGGTACCATCTACCCCGGTCTCATGGCCACAAGTGGCGTCATATACAACATCCTCCACGCTTTGCACCTTCCTGTGGACATTCGTAACGTTTGTGTCCTCTTGGCGCCAGGTTTCAGTGCTCTCACGGCATGGGCTACTTATATGTATGCATTTCTTGCCTCGTCTGCCAACGGGATCACTGATAGCCATGCGTAGGTTCACGAGAGAAATGAAGGATGACAGTGCTGGTTTGCTAGCTGCAGCCTTCATCGGCATTGTGCCCGGTTACATATCGCGTTCCGTCGCTGGGTCCTACGACAACGAAGCTATCGCCATCTTCCTTCTCATGTTTACGTTTTTCAACTGGATCAAAGCACTCAAGCAGGGCAGCGCGTTTTTCGGTGCCGTCGCCGCCGTCTTTTACTTCTACATGGTTGCCGCATGGGGTTAGTACGCATCCTTTTGACACTCCCCGCTCGCCGGATTGATGCGAGATCCTTGCAGGTGGATATGTGTTCATCACCAACATGATCCCTCTCCACGCACTCGTTCTCCTTCTCATGGGTCGATACTCCAGCCGGCTCTACGTTGCATACTCCGCCTGGTACTCTATCGGTACACTCGCAAGTATGCAAGTTCCGTTTGTTGGTTTCCAGCCCGTCCGGACGAGTGAACACATGGCCGCCTTGGGTAACCTTCCGTGTTTCATTTGTTCTTCGACCTTCATTCACTATTCTTCCTAGGTGTATTCGGACTTCTGCAAATTGTCGCCTTCGCACAGCTCGTTCGTTCTCACATATCCTCAAAGCAATTCCAGCAACTCTTGTTTGCGAGCGTGGTGGCCACTGGAATCCTTGGTTTCTTCACCATCGTCGCACTCACGTACAAGGGCTGGATTGCACCATGGACTGGTCGTTTCTATTCGTTATGGGACACCGGCTATGCTAAGAAGTTCGTGCATTCCGCTCCAATTACCGAGGTCTATCCATCTCACATACCAAATTGTACAGGTACATTCCAATCATCGCCTCGGTTTCTGAACATCAGCCCACAGCATGGCCCTCGTTCTTTATGGATCTTCATTTCCTCATCTTCCTATTTCCAGCTGGTGTTGTGATGTGCTTCCGTTCGCTCCGTGACGAGCACATATTCGTGATCATCTACGCTGTGATGGCGAGCTACTTTGCTGGCGTCATGGTCCGTCTTATGTTAGCCCTTACGCCCGTCGTCTGCGTGGCAGCTGCAATCGCGTTGTCGTCTCTTCTTGACACGTATCTTGACCCCAGCGAGCCGGATGCAGCACGACCTAACGAATCATCAGCGCAAGCGGCTCTCACGAACGGTTCCAGTGGTGCGTCTCACGGTGGACCTTCAACCGCTGCCTCCTCTACGGCCGCTGCCCCAAAAAAGGCAAAGAAGAACAAGGAAAAGGAAAAGGAGCCACGCGCAGCACCAGGAGGTGCCCTTGGCGAGCTCGTTTCTGGAGTCGCTTCCTCTGCTGCCGCTGCCGTACAGGCATCTGACAAGTCCGCCTCCAAGTCCTCCCAGGGTATATTCGGTCTCGACACCCGCTTTGTTGTCCTCCTCAACACCGTCGGATTGCTCCTCTTCTTCGTCATGCACTGCACATGGGTGACTTCAAATGCATATTCATCTCCCTCTGTCGTTCTTGCCTCTACTCTGCCCGACGGAAGCCAAAACATCATCGATGATTTCAGAGAAGCATACTACTGGTTGAGACAAAATACGGCCGAGGATGCTGTCGTGATGAGTTGGTGGGATTATGGATACCAAATTGCTGGCATGGCGGATCGCCCTACATTGGTCGACAACAACACTTGGAACAACAGTGAGTCAAAGCAGTCACTTTTCTGGAGAGGATTTTCCCTGACGACCTTGTTTAGCTCACATTGCGACTGTCGGCAAAGCCATGTCCTCTCCCGAGGAGGTGGCTTATCCCATCCTTCGGAAACACGACGTGAGCTACGTGCTCATCATCTTTGGTGGACTTATTGGCTACTCTGGAGACGATTTGAACAAATTCCTTTGGATGGTTCGTATCTCGCAGGGTGTATGGCCGGATGAGATTCAGGAACCCAACTATTTCAACCAAGGGGAGTACCGTGTCGATGACCGAGCTTCTCCTACGATGAGAGAGTCGTTGATGTACAAAATGTCATATTACCGTTTCGCGGAGTTGTTTGGTGGACAACAACCCGTGGATCGGGTACGTGGACAGAATGTGCCTATCAACGGGCCCAAGCTGGACTATCTCGGTGAGTGGAATGCAAGTCGAGAGGGCGTGTCTAATTTCTTCCTATGATCACAGAGGAAGCGTTCACTTCTGAGAACTGGATCGTGCGTATCTACGCGGTAAAGGGAGACGATATTCTCGGACGAGACCTCAAAACTGCCAACGGCTTCTCGGAGGGCAAGAAGCGTAAGCGTTCGAAGCCCATCTCGAGGCGGAAGGTTATCGCGAGTGCGTGAGGGTGTACCTAGGAGTCGCTGCGATTGTCGACAAAAAACGTACATGGTATGGATAATTCGCGCTGCGAAGCGGCTGATGAGCCCGGGGATACGATGGATGGCGTACATGATAGAATAGACGGTCTCATATCCAACGTTTTCTTTCCCCCTAATACACTTGGCATGACCGTGTGGCTACGTATAGGGGCTATTTCAGTTGAGCCACGTCATCACGGCTGTCTCTTTAGACCCTCCCGTGACTACGTTGCGTCTACTACCTGCTTTTCCTTGCACCACGATGATGCTATCCACGCTAACTGCCCTTCTGCTTGTCCTCCCGACGTTGGTGACAGCAGCGATCTTTCCTCCGGGCACAAAGGTCAAGATGTTGGATCCAAAAGGGTTCAGACGAGTCATGAAAAACAACGTATGCGCATACATCCTTCCTTCTCGCCACCAGACGCACTGAAACCGACATACAGCGCACGAGCGTCGTCGCATTCGTAGCACCATGGTGCGGGGTGAGTCGTTCCTTCCGACTCCGCGCTCACAGTCCTCTTGAATAGAATCTCTTTCGTTCAATTTGTTTAGCACTGTAAACAAATGGCTCCGGAATACAGCAAAGCTGCTGGCAATCTCAGTCCGCTGGTGCCCTTTTACGCCGTCGACTGTGATGCCGAGTCCAACAGGCAGCTCTGTGCGTCTCAGGTGAGCCAACAGATCCCCCGACGGTCGTGTGTCGACGAGTGTGATGAGTGTGACACTGACGTGCGTGCCCACTGCAGGAGGTACAGGGTTTCCCGACCGTCAAGGTGTTCCCGCGGGGTGTCCAGTTACCAGGACAAAAGTACGAAGCGGGCGAAAGGACGTCGACCAATTTGATCAAGTGGGCGTCACGGTCGGTTCCGAACAAGATCAAGGCGTTACCGAACCAAGGCGATATCCCCGAATGGCTCGACAAGGTCCACGTTCTTTTCCGAATCTGCCCTTTTTCCTTCCTAGCCCCTCTTCCGTCCCAGTTCTGACGTTTTCGTGATTTAGAACACCGACTTGCCCCGCGTCATTCTTTTGAACAGGGACAAGAAATTCCCATTGTTGTGGCAGGTCCTTGGGAATAACTATTATAAACACATTGCGTTTGGCCACCACAGTGATCCGGAGGGTAAATTAGCGGCTTCGTTGGGATTCACTGCGAAGGAAGAGGGCAAGTTCTCGAAAGTGATCGTATATCCCGCGGGGTCGAACGTTCCCATTTTATACGAGGGTAAATCTTTACACGTCCATTCTCATCGCATTTGGATCGCTAAGTTTGCGTGTTGCAGGAGGGAGCAAGTATGAGCCGCTGGCCAAATATTTCAGGTCAATAGTGGATGGGACGGCGGACTTTTCGAAGGCCTCGACGGGATCTCCGGCCAAAGATGAGCTATGATGTTGTTTGCGAGGGTTGATAGGTTATCTGCAGTATCTCTGCGCTAGGTGTCCGAGACCACACGCTAACATTGTCAAGTCATGAACACCATGTGGACACTACAAGGTGATTACTATTTATGTACATTCATCCCTGTTAAATTCCACGAACAATCGAAACACCAAAGAAAAAAAAAGTATATTAAATTCTACAGATCATGGTATGATTCAACCATCCGTCGCAGACTGCCGCGTTCCTTCTTGCGATACATACCCTCTTCGTCTTCAATTCTATCGTGATCTCGTTTCTTTCGTGCAGCTCTAGAGTCGTTGGTCAGCTGGTGAGTTCATCTCCCATTCGCTGGCGATGCTCGAGTAACGCCCTCTGTTTCGCTTCCTCTGCATTTCTGATGATCCCTTTCTGAACTTCTTTGTCCCAATCGGTGCCAAAACAAATCACGCCGTATTCGCTGATACCGACGGTGAAAAGTCCAATGACTTGGCCTGTAGGACCTTGGTCAAGAATCCCTCGCGATGGATGATACGAGGCATACCTATCCAGAGACCTTGCAAACCCACATGTTGCCTGAACGCGAGCGTGATCCCGATCGGTAGTGCCAAAACATAGTAGGCGATGATGTTGAAAAAGGCACCGAGGTGCTGACGACCTGATTGCACACATTCCTCAGCCGAACCCGGAGCTGCAGACGACGGGCGAATTTGGCTTACCCTGCCCACGGAGAACGCCACCACACGAATTTGCTAACCCATCGGCAATCTAACGCGTGCTTGGATGTTTTGAGTGCGTATCGGATGTAGTGCTGGACTCACCTGGAAAGATGCGACGAGCGGCATGACTTTACTGACGAGACGCACGACGTCTGCGTCGTCGCTGTATAGGTAACCGAATTGCTGGAGGGCCTTGCTTCAGAGCGAAAATTAAAGGAAGTGAGGGTGATTCGACTTGCGTCTCTAGCGGCCAGGAGGACGATCATAATCGTAAAGCCGACTAATACGCTGATAAATGCACATGTGTGGGCCGCAACGCGAGCACCGATGGCGGATTTCGCCCCAATGAGGTTTCCTACACGATTGGAGGCCACGACTCCTGTGGTTCGGGTTAACTCGACCAAACTCTCTCTCGGTCGAGACCTACCGAAGCCAAATGGTATCGTAGCGATGACTCGAAAGAAAAAAAATCAGGGTTAGTCTCCCGACCACAACGATCGAATGGCAGATTATTTACTCTGATCTGTGGTCATGATGACGGATTGCGCTGCTAGTGTAAGCTCGCCCAGCCTTCCAGCTGCGAGTGCAACTATCTCAAACGCTGCCCTGTTGGGTCGTTTGGGCGTGCTATAATTCCTCTGACATCCGAAATCTACGTACCATTCCGTACCGATCATGAAGATACCCGGGAGCGCCAACCGGAGAAATGCGCGACAACTTTTGAAGTTGAGGGCTGCGCTGGGTTGCAAACCGCCCCAGGTTCCGTTTGCTTTGTGCGCGGGCGACAACCATGTGACGATGATCAATAAGAAGAAAGCGAGCCAGTACGTGATTGACAACGCTACGGGGCAACCTAACATTCCAAGCGGGGTGTAGTGAACCAAGATCACACTCAACGCAAGATTAATCGGCCAGATGATGATCAAGACAAATGTAGACGCGCGCATGATGCCTATTTCGAGGATGGGTGGGTTCGTGTAAAAAAAGGGAGGGCTCAGGAACTTACCCTGACACTGCAGGTATTTCTTGAGAGATTCAAAGGCGATGAAAGCCGGGGCTGCAAAGATGAGTATTCGCATGATGTCTTGTACGTCTTTGCACAGACGGACGGGCTCTCCGATAGCCAAGAGCACGGGTTCGATGAAAAGCCACAAGACGGCGACGGGGATGAAGAGAGCGCACAAGAGGACGACGCATCGCTGCAGATGTATGGACAGATCGGTCTTGCGGCTGCCGCCCGTGAAGGCTTGTGATCCGAGCGTGTCCAGCGCGGATCCACCGCCGAGAGCGATACACCATCCTGCACGATACGAAAAATATTTTATAGGACCCTACGAGCGACGATTCGAATCACGGGGGAGGGTACTAGCCAGTCACGTATGCCAGCATCAATGAAAATGCGGCTGCAGAGAGTTCTTCGGGACCCAGACGACCGGTCACCACGATGGCGACTGTCTGTACCGAGTTTTGCAGGATGTATGACAGGATGACTTTTTGGGATTCGTTGTCAGACTAGGTAGAATAGATGAAAAAATCGATCGTACCGGGGATGGAATCGACGACGAGAGAGGCGAGTAGTTTCAGCCCGAAGTGATGGGTTACTCCTGCCTCTTCGGGAATTGTCGGGATTGGCGGAGAAGCATGATCGCTGTTGACATGTCGTAGCAAGTGTCGCGCGTCCGGAAGAAGTGGTGAGGTTTCGTCCAAGCTCATCGTTTGCTCAGAGGAATGAAAAAAAAGGGAACGGCGCAGAGTTCCAACCCCGTTTCGATTGAAGTTATCTGTGCTTATAACGCGGAGCAAACACCCGAATAAGCGGGGATCTGTCATCGCACGATGGAATTCCTACTTGCTGACATTTCATTTGTTTACGCCACGGGAACCTTTCGAAAAAAACGAGGCCTGCATCGTGCTGATGGTGGTGAACCTGTTTGGTATCTCTTGCGGCTTTTCCATGGCGTGACCGCCGGGCTCCCGCTGGTGAACCTTGTCTCTGTGAGTTATCTCTCGGCCGGGTGACATTCTTTTCCAATTCACTTGCCTCGAGGCTGAAAAATGGTACATCCGATGCGACCTCTTATCTCGCAACGCTCGTATCTTTCGGACCATTCGATGGCATGAGGCAGGGGAGACGATGTTCTTTTCCCAAGACGAAACCTTTTTAGCTGCGTTCAATTCGCCTTGGATCTCAACGCGAACTCTTACCTCCCATCGTTGACCTGCATCAGCACGACTGTAACACTTCGCCCATCCGCTTAAACACATCGCGTTTGACATCCCGACTATGCGCGAGATGCGAGCCCAGTTATCTATCCTCGTCGCCGCTGTGCTTGCTTATGTCGCCATCGCTCACGATGACCACGAGCATGATGAACAAATGCCTCTCGGATACTTCAAGTATCCCTATCAAGCCGTCTACCCAGGTGACAACGAAGGTAGACTCATCGTTCACTTATCTTATCACGGGTTTCACCTCTAAGCTGAATGACTACAGTCACCGCTGACTCCATCTTCTCTGGTATCACTACGTTTGCAAAGTTACCGTGGGTGCAATGTCTCGGAAAAGACAGAGATGCCGCATTTGATATTGCTTTCATCGGCGCTCCGTTCGTAAGTAATATCACTTGTGCGTACGAAATCGATTTGACAATGCTTGTCGCAGGACACTGGGACTTCATACCGGCCTGGTGCCCGCTTTGGCCCCGCCGGTATCCGCACGGGGTCACGCCGTTTGACGTTGTATGGAGGCTACAACGTCCCCCTCGAGGTCAACCCTTTTTTGTCGGGCATCAAGATCGTCGACTGCGGTGATATCCCTGTCACCCCCTACGACAACAAATTTGCCATCCAACAAATCGAGGATGGCCACAAGGAACTCCTCCACAGGCCCGCTTTCTCTCCTCTCGGTAATGACGCGTTGACGGGAAAACCGCTCGTTCCCATTTCCGCCGACGGAAAACACCACCCAAGGATTGTCACGCTTGGCGGTGACCATACGATCGTCCTGCCCCTTCTCAGGTGAGCATCGTAATCCACCCCCTACAATTTATTGTTGACGTTCCCCGATCTCACTCACCATTAGGTCTATCCACTCCGCCTACGGTCCCATCTCCGTCATCCATTTTGACTCGCACCTCGACACATGGAAACCATCCGTCTTTGGAGGCGCCCCATCGGACCAAGCCGCCATCAACCACGGCACCTACTTTTACTGGGCCAGCCAAGAGGGCCTCATTAAGAACGGCAGCTCCATCGCAAGTATCTCGTTCCTTTCTCATTCGTTTCCATTTTTTTCCCTCTCGAGGTGTCCGTCGAATGCCTTGATCCTAGTTTATCCGTTGATTATAGCATGGTGCAATTCGGACGACGTTGTCGGGTCCGGCAGACTATGCAAACGATGACGCCTCTGGGTTCCAGAGGATAGAGGCGCGCGAGATCGATACGATGGGTGAGTTTCAAGTCGAGTGAGACGCTGCTTTGCCCACTGACGACGTGAATGACTACCATTTTTTTAAATAAAATCTTGATCTTAATCTTAATTCTTTATTTCGTCGACAGGTACCGATGGCATCATCAAGAAAATTCGGGAGACCGTCGGTAACCGTCCAGTATACCTTTCGATCGACGTGCGTCGTTTCGTCCTTTTTTTTTTACCTGTTGGGAACCTTGGGAGACCCACACATTGAACAGATCGACTCGATCGACCCTGCGTTCGCGCCTGCGACTGGTACGCCCGAGACTGGGGGTACGTCCTTTTTTTTCCCCTTCCACTCGTTTCGAGACAACAATCGTATTGCGCTTCCTCACTCATTGGTATTGATATGGATGGATGTTCTAGGTTGGTCGACGCGCGAGTTGCGCACGATCTTGCGTGGTCTGGACGGCCTTCACATTGTCTCTGCCGATATTGTCGAAGTCGCTCCTGCATACGATACGAACGCCGAGTTGACTACCATGGCAGCTGCCGACGTGAGTCTTGACTCGTCCACGTCCCAGAAAAAGAATCTGACTCGTACCGTGATGTAGGTCTTGTACGAGGTGATCAGCGTGATGGCAAAGACACCACTCGGCAAAGTTGCCAACTAATCTCGCGTGTGTTCTTTTTGCTTTTTTTTCTCGAAATAAATTCCTTGGTTGTCCTTCCTGACAAAACTTTTTCTTTTTGTTATATGTTCCATGTTCGTCTGTTGTATCATCACCGGTGATTTAGTGGTTCGTTTGTATATAGATTTGTCTTCGAGGTGTAATCAAAGTCGCCCAGCAAATCCCTATCGGGTTTCAATTTTGCAAAAGGACTACACGGAAGAACTTGGAAAACGATCGTCGTTCGTCCCAATTGATTCCGTTGCTCCATTCGTAGATGGATAGCGTACAGATTTCAAAACTCGAAGTCGTTGATTTATTTTCTTCTTCTTCAACATATCAAAGAAAGCCAATGGAAATGGACCGGAACTTTCGATTAGTTCCACTGCACACACGACACCATATGTAATAAGTACGTCCTTTGGGGTTGGACATGTTGAAAAAGATCACCACCACCACCTCCCCCCGTTGGTATTCCAAATTTCGTCCCCTTCTCTATCGTAACGATCATCGAATGATCCCAAGCCCACCATGGGTCCGGGTTGAACACAAAAAAAACTCCCCACGGATGCGCCGATGCGTAGAAAGATACCGACGTTGGTTCTCCCACGCCGTTCGTGGCATAGGAATCAGACGCCCACGGGCCGCGAGCCGGTCCACACACTAACCATATTCACGAGTCGCGTGATGTTTCCTTGTGTCTGTCATGCCAATGCCCTGGAGCTATAGAATATACTTGGTCACGTCGTGACATGGTACAGCTACTTCTTGCCCATCTGTTCCCTGTGCCCCAAGATGAAGGCATTGATATTTTTTGATGTACAGTACTTGCGTGGGGACGATGGAACGAGTTTTCGACGGCACCGTTTGTTCCGAGTACAAGAAAATGGCGATCAATGATCGTTCACGTCCAGCAGCGCACGAACGTTGATCCATCGAGCAATTGTTTTCACAAGGATCCTGAAACGGGCACATCTCGGTTCGGAACTCGTCCGAACATCATTCATAGCTAAATCACCTCAACCTCGCGCGGTGAAATGCATCAAGGGAAGAAAAAATTAAAAAAAGAAAGGAAAGGTCGTCCACCGAGCACAGCATGTAAGCGCCACAACATGTTCAAAAGGAAACGCGAATAGCATGTCATGCATGCATGTAGCCATTGAAATCGTCAGATCGTCGTCGTCAGCATCGATTTGGGATCTGAATGCGACCCATATGACATAACCATTGGCCTGCTGAGAGCAAACACCGGTATCGATGACGATAACGTGGACCGATCGATTAGACATTCAGTCCTCCCACCCCGAGTTTATAAAACCCTCACCAAGTTGGTAGATCGCCGAGGGAGGCTATACGACAGTAACTGCAAGTTCGCTACGCAGAATCACTAGCCCATACGACGTGGTGCTACCACATTTGTAGCTATGAATCTAGATGGGCAAAAATAAATAAAAAAGGACTTGGAGGTCGAGACTCACAAGCATAAATCCGGCAGACGGACAATGACCCCGTGTATAGGGTAAAACGCGACCAAGGGCCCTCGATGACATCAACTCTAACGAATCCAGGCACAGAGCATAACGCATAAACGATCGAAAAGTATCCGTCACCGTGACTTGCTTGATATCAACCTTGTGTGGGGGCGTCAAAGGAATCTCGCTGGGATGCATCAAATCGGATTCTAGTGGCGAATGGCTTCCACGGACGCGCGTGTTCAGGGATGACGTTGGGTCCACCGGTGGCAGCAAACCCAGGCCAAGCCCATGATGTATTGCAATTTCTACGTCGTGTGTGGGGGGAACACGGAGCGAACAAAACGCCGGGGTGCTGTGCCCATCAATATTTCAAGGAACGGAGTTGCCGCTGATGTATTGAAGGCCTTGATGAATCGTGTTTCAGGGCCCATGGCAGACTACGCAAAAGCCTCGTGGACGTCGACAGAACTAAAGCTACAAGGAGGAGCAAAAATACCATTGAACACCGCTCTCGCTACCGGAGAAAGACGCCATGTTGCGCTGAGCATGTTCAAAAGCCGGTTCGCGAAGCTCTTTTTGCGCGTTGCAAGGCAAACGCATCGTTGCGATAGCTGAAAAAAAAGTAGACAAAAAAAGGTCATACGTGATCAGCCGGCAAAAAAAAAACAAGGAATGTGGGCCCCACTAGACGTAATAGAAGCCAAAGAGCAAGAAACATGCTGTTCAATCACTGGCAATACCGGACCCTCATACTCGTGTTTGCATCATGATCCATGTCAGCACCACAAAAAGTGGTAGATTCATATGACAGCGCAAAAGAGTACAACGCGTCATATAGATTAAAGGGACAACGGGGGACGTCATGGATGGTCGGACTCATTATGAAATCGATTTTACGCGAGCTCGATTCAGCCCAGCGAGAATGGGCGGTGTCGTCGAGACTGGGAACCTGAAGCCGGTTTCATCGATAAGCACAACTCGTCCGAGGGGGGAGCTGATATGGCATGTGAAGACATGCTCACATTGACATCACGTTGGTCGGATCGAAATCTGACGACTCCTTTCGATGCTGTACAATGCAAGTACACGCACGAGCCATCTCGAGGCCGCGGAGGAACCGGATTTCAGAATATGAGCAATTCACATCCAACTCCAGTTGATAAGTGGAGTCTCCGCAGTTGTGATTTGGTGGACGCTACCCATGACGTCCCGGCCAGGAGGCATGTTAGAGGACCAGACGGTTTCGCAATGCAAACCTGTGACTTCAAATCATTCCGCAGTATGTGGAGAAAAACCAATGCCTCGGACGACGGTACGGAATAAAAGCACACCCTGGGACGCTCTATCACACGACAGGGAACTGGCCGACGACCCTTTCCTGATGTGACGACGGTCCATCGTTCAGTCTTCAGGAACGGGACATCAGCCCGTCCCCACTTCTCGTTACGACCGCCAATATTCGGCGCGAGCAACAAACTCTAGAATCGGAATGAAAGCAGAAAGGGCAACGGTAGAAAAGGGTGCGAGTATCATGAGCATTGAGGACACAAGCCAAAGTCTTTCGGCATGCGAGTGGATTTTGAATATGCATCTCCGACTGAAATTGCCCAATCTGGTAGGTGCTGTGGTTCATTGTAACTCCTCTTGGAAAGGAATGTGTATGTTAGCAAACGAACGATGAAATTGCAAGAGGTTTGAGCAGAGACAAGCCGTCCCGAGAGTCTCCCAGATGCCGGCAAACTTCGAATGTCTCTAATTTTGGAAGCGAAAGCGTGTGAGTGGATACGCATCCATCGCATCATTGCTATCAGGATAAAGAAGCCAGCCCAGGGCCGAGATACGTACCATGTAGATACGAACAAAAGTGAAAAAAAAACGACGCGGAAAAACCGTACCGAGGACAGTACGACCGCGCAAAAAAAGAACATTAACAACGAAAAAAAACCCCAAAGAGAACAAAAACGAAAGGCGTTGAACGACGAAACGTACATCCAATAATGTCTCACCCTTACTGTCCAAACGAACTCCCACTCCTTCCTCTCCCCGTCCAATTCGCACTCAACCCACCCTGCACCGGACTCGACTCCCCACCAACACTCCCTCCCCACATCGGGGCAGAATCACTCCTCGATCGTAACCCCACCACCTTGTTAGCCCCCATACCCACACTCGTCGTCGGCGACGTCCCACCTGTCAACGACATCGGCGAAGGCAGCTTGGCATCCTCGCCCACCTCACTCGGCACGATATCCATTTCCTCCCCCGCTCGCAACCCCGCGTCTGACCCATCCTGTACCTTATCACCCTCGGTCCGTGCGCGCTTCTCCACTCGTCCGTCATCGTCCATCTCGAGCGTGAGTGTGATACTGGGCTGTCTCGGTACACGCCCGCCGAGGTGACTCAGACTCCTCGAGTGCACCGGTCCTTGACGGAAAAATCCAGGCACGAAATCGGACGTCGTGGGCGAGGATGAAGGTGTGTGTAAGGAGTGAGAAAATTGGGAGGGATTCGTAGCCATCGAATTGGGGATGGAGAGTGTGGGGAGGATCGTGTGCGTGTTTGGATTGGAGTGAGCTTGCGATTCTCGAGACGGGGATCGAGAATGTGAGCCAGGGTAGGGCGACGGCGACGTCGGCGAGGTGATGAAGATATTGGGTGAATGTTGGTGACGGGTAAATGAGTGTGGTGAGGGTGAAGGAGATGGCGAGGGGATTGGCATCGACATGGGAGAAGGAGAAGCGTCAAAGGACAGAGAGAGCTCGTGAAGCTCCTGCAGGATGCTCGGGACTGACCATCCTGCTCAGCGTGCAACAAGAGACAAAAGCAGGATCAAAACTTACTTCCATCTGGTTCACGATCCATATTCAAACTTACAGCTGCGCCGCCGCCTGACACTGAACCACTGGCGCCACCTTTTCCGGCAGCATCCACCAGTGCTTTGACAACACCAACAAGCTTCTCGACTCTTTTCCTCTCCTTGAAGATCTCGCCCTCCGCCCACCGCTTCCACTCCTCTCCTCCAGGCGGTGCCCCAAAAGCGTTCAACGCGAAACCAGGTACGTTCAATCCGCCACCCGCCCATAGATTAAAGCGTGAACCCTGAGCGTCCCATTCTTCCCCGCCTTGACCTCCGGCCAGACCAATTCCGATACCTGTCATGAGACCACCACCGATAGACGCATTCATACCATCCTCATCCTCCCAGTCGCCATCCCTTTCACCATCATCACCTCCAAAATTCGACGACGACCTCGAGTTTGCAAGGACATGGCCGCCTCCGAAACAGACCTGAGGGCTAGATGAAATATGAGACTGCGAGCCTTGAGATGATCCCCCGAAACTCGCTGGTCCGTGATTGGCTGGAGGTGACGCATGTTGGGGTATACGGCTGCTTAATGACTTGACTTCTCGCCAGAGCGCGCGGTTCTCTTCGCGGAGTTCGGATAAAAGGCGCGCAACTTCACCTGGAAGTTCGACACTATTTGGAGAAACTACATGTTAGCGCGCTCGTCTCACGCGCAGACGACATAAGAGACAGCCTCACCGGTTCCTCTCTCTCGGGTCGGGTTCTAGCGCCTTGCGTTTTATCACGTCTAGTAAATCTGGGCGGCCACGCAGAAATTTTGGATGGGAAAACTCCCAAGTTTGGGAGGAAGAGGATGTGCGTTGAGCGCGCGGGGTCTATCGTGATGATAATCGTGATTGCAGCCCATGTATTTACGTTTCAGTGGACCATGTATGCGTGTAAAGTTGTGCATATATGCAAACAAGGACAAAAGAAAGCGGGATTGCAAGATAGCGCGAGAAAAACATAAATCGAACTCGATCGTTATGACCAAGACAAGGGATGAGGAGTGTAGGTGACGTACCCTATTGATCTTGTGAAATCCATACATGTTGAGTTGACGGACAAAGGACGAGAACTGCGCATAAATTCAATGTCGAAATGAGAGAGAAACGATATACGGAGACGTACGTTATTGTGCTTGAAGTGTGACCCAAGTATGCTCCTACTAAACTCGCTGACATTGGACACGACGAAGCTAAGCGAGGATGGCATCAATTTAGCATTTGAACAAGTCGGAGGATCAAGATGAAATGAACAAGTACCTTGTCCCTAAATCCGTCCATGCGATGAAATGCTGCGATTTGGCGTCGTTGATCATGCTACGTGGAAATGCATTGGTTATCACGCGCACGTAGCATGGTGAGTGTAACCTACTGATAGAGTTTTGTTACAAAGTTATTGGTGCTGACAGACTTTCCCATGGGATTCTGTCCTTGTTGGCCTGACGATCCAGATGCTTTTGAGTTGGCGTCGCCTGGAGGAAATGGGAGGTCAAACGGTCAGGACGCGCGATGGATACGTTGAAAGTTGAGATCCATATTCACCAGACGGACCACCGGCCGAAAAAGAGCCAGAGGGGCTACCAAAATCGTCGTCCGAGCCATCGTCACCGAGGCCGGAAAACGCAGGGCCTGCGCTGTCGATGTCATCGTAAGGCGAGTTAGAGTTGGTGTTGATTTCCAGTTGAGGATGCGGACGTTGGGGAGAGTGTGACTGAGAGAGGGATGAATGTGAGCGAGAGTGGGAGTGGGATGGGTGGGACGAAGGAGAAGAGGTGGGAGAGGTGGGCAGGGGAGGGGAAGATGCGGTGGTTGTAATTATGGGATGAGGAGCGTGTTGTCCAGGCTGACGCGTCTGCGGTGAAGAGTAGGAGTGTGACTGGGAATGCTGGTGCATGCTATGTGCAGCTGTGGCAGCAGATGAGGAGACGGGGAGGGTGTTGGTGAGGCTTCGTTTTCGGGGCACGCTTTTCTCGACGGCGAGTTCTGAAGGGGAGGCGCTATGCGATCCGGTGCTGGGCCGTCTCTGAGTGAGGAGAGGGTCTGGGGAAGGGGCCAGGCCACCCGAGGAGGGGATGGGATCGTCAAAGTTGTAGGAGAACTGGGGCTGGGGGGAGAGAAGGGGCATGATTGGAGGAGAGACGGGAGTTATCGGGGACATGGAAGACCCACTTGAGAGTGAGTGGGAGTGTGTGTGGTGAGGTTGATGGGGGATCGAGTGGTGAGCATGAAGCTGGTGTGGATGGAGTTGTCCGGGCTGTGCTTGGTGAGGCCCGACGGGAGAGAGCGTCGGGGGCGATGCGACGGAAAGGCCACTGAGATTGAGGGAGAGCCCGGATGCGGTCGGACGCGGATCCGTGGCCGGCGACGTCTGTGACGGAGGCTGCTGTTGCTGGGAGGAAGTCTGGGCCGGAAAGAGAAAGGGACCCGCGGGCGAGACTGGGGAGGGAAACGGGACCGGCTGCTGTTGCTGTTGCTGTTGCTGTTGCTGGGAAGGGGGCGGCCACACGCGCTGGGGCTGGTGGGCATACTCGGAAAAGTCCATCTCAGACGGGGGGGACGGAGAGGGGGAGTGGAGCGACGGGCCCCTCTTGTAGGAGTCGCCCTGCTGCACTGCCTCGCAGGGTGCCGTGCGTGCTTCTCGCATCGCCACTGCTCTTACAGCTTGGTGTGCCAACACACAGCGTTTCGTTCGCCGTCCCCCCCCCCAACATCGCGCCGATTCAACTCAATCCCATCCAACGCCACCGTGCACGCTATACATAAATCGTACCCCACGCCATCAAAACGCGTCCGATTGCTCGTCGACGGCACAGATCTCTGTCTCTTTCACGCTCGCGCCTTGCTTGCCATCCCCATCCTCACAGGTGACTCCTCTATCCCCCTTTGTGTTATCCCAATCGCTTCGCTCCATGACCCCATCATCCAAGTCCCCGTGGCACCCAAGCTCAGTCCCTGAAACGCCGCAGCGCCGTCTCCACGAGTCTGAACAGATAAGCTCCGTCCTCTGAACCATGCGTCTGTCCACCCGCAAACACATTGACGTCTCGTTCGATCGAAAGCTTTGTTCCCAATCCCGGAAGGTCCCTCCCACGTGTCCCCTTGTGGAGCAACCGCCATGCTCTCTTTTAAAGCGAGCACCTCACCGAAACCAACCGCGACCACAACTTTAAATACACGACTTCCATATCTGAGAGCCACCCCCTTCGATCCGTTTTCATATCCCGCGACCTATTGTCAAACCGGTGCCAACCGGCGCAGACCGCAAACTCATCCATCTCTACTCTCGCCATCTCGATCACATTGAGCGGCTAACGGCGTACATCGTACATCCACCTCTAAAAAGCATGGGTAACATCCCCCTCCGTTCCTCCTTTCAAGTCGTGCCACACGCGTTCCCTTCCCTACGTGTTTCAACCTTCCGTCGGGGATGACATCATTCTTTTGGTAAGGGCAGTGCGGATCAGAGCTCAAGGCGACCTCCCCGTTTCACGCGAGTGACCCGTCTGTCGTTCGTCCCGATTCTTACGTCTCGTGGCGGACCGTCGTTGGATAATGGATCGTATCCCTGTCGGCGATCACAACACGCACACTCACTGCAAGGATAGTCAATAGATGCGTCTGAGCAGATGATCTCAATGTCCCGTGTCCGAGGGTGCACACGGCGGAACAGAGCACCAATGACTACCTGCATGCGGTCGTCATCACTGTACGTTGCTGGGACTCGCCCCCTTGGACGACAATCGTATGATATATGATATCTTGTGGGCAGGGTGCGTCCTGCCCAAACGCGTGTAACAGTACTACCCAAATCAGCTGTCCGCAAACTAGAGTAAAGACGGTGTCCAATATTGTGGGCATTACAACTACAACGGGTGCATGTTACTACGATGACCAACTTGATCGAATGAACCGTTGGCTCAACGTTCAACGTTTCAAATTTCAACCTTCGTTGATGGGTAGCATCCGACATCAATGGCTATTCGCATGCAGTTGCCCTCACCGTACGGTGGCCGGAACTCACCCGCTTGCGCACTTTCATCCTATTTACCAGCGCATGATACATCGCCAGTAGCCGACGCTCTAGACAAACAAACACCATATGTGCGTGTCACTAAGCTTGAGGCCTTGAGGCCTCGGGGACCCACTGGCATGATTATGAGTGGACCCGTATTACAACTACGACGCGGGTATAAACCATGCCAAGACCCTCTGGGAAAACCTGTACCCTCTGATATGAGCCGCTTCGCAGATTAATAGCTACAGAAGTGACTCATCTTCCATACCAAAAGGTGAGATTGATAGTTATAGGGACTCAGTTTACATAAGCAAATGGCAGGGTCAAGCTGCCAGAAGTTGTTTACTACATACACGTTGAATGAAACTTCGAGTGAGCTTGATCAGTGGCAAGTTCCCCGCGGTTTTCATTTATCACCAGGCTATATGCCATTCCACCGGGCCGAGGTCATTGCCCCGCATTTCTGGTTAGCGAAATATTTATCATCTTTGCGACATCGTCGGAGCGGCGCAGTCACTGACATTGCGGGGTTATCAGAAGGTTATGTTTCACACGAGGTGTGTGTGAGTCGAGCGTGCTTATCATCGAGCTCCAGTCTCTATAGACAGAACCAAAGTCGAGGTTTACAACTGCGACGGACAGATAGCTGCACTCGCTAGTTCCACCGGAGTTGTAAAAAGTCCAAAACACGAGTTTAACCATGTACAGTCCACGAGCTTTCTATATATATATGAAGGTATTGGAGATGAGTCTCTCGAGGACATACCCGGCTGTCCTGCAGGCTGCAGGAACACGCCCTGTTTGTGGCGCTCTACACAGGATCTCGTTCACGGTCACCCCAGCGTCGGTCTTGAACTCACTTCCCCAGCTTTCAAGCTTCAACTTACACCGTTCCCCTCCACCGTTCCCATCTGTTGCTGTCGTTCGTACTGCTCCGATCACGTAGTCGCCTTCACTCACTCTGGTTCGCTTGCATCTCACAAAACCCACCTATCCAGCGTTATCGACTCAGTCCAACTCACACGGGCCTGTTCGACTTACCCTCACGTGGGAGACACAACATCGTCCTTTCCTCGATGTGCGGCAGCCATCCTCTCCAGCACAGTAGCCATCTTCGGGCGAGCCTCCGGATCCCGATTCATAAGACTTCTGGCTATCCCCAGGAGCGTCGTCCGATCCGCCGAGGATTCACAGCATGAACACAGTTCTTCCAACGTTCTTCCGCAACTCCACAAATCAGCGAGCATAGGCTTGTACTGTCCCCTCCGAACTTCCGGAGCTATGTAGTCTTCCGTCCCGACAACCCCGGTGTATTTGACATCTGGCCCGCGGACACGAATGGACACACTAAAGTCGATGACGGATAGACGCCCGCCTTCTGAAGGAACAATGATGTTTTGTGGCTTGAGATCCATGTGGGCGACATTATGCTCGTGCATGAAAGCTACCGCTTCGAATAGCTGTAGAGCTACAGACCACAACTGTTCGCCCGGATTATCCAGCGACGTCAGCCAACCGCCAGCGACCGGCATCGATATCACAGCGCCTCCTTGAACAGGCCAGAATTGAACACTGGAGATCGTATGATTTGACGAGGACTCGATCTCTGTGAGGTATCGTAGAACGTTGACCTCCCTCTCTCGTTCCACGTACTTGAGGTATCCATGCTTGTCGCCAGCCTTGTTCACGATCACAGCAAGTTCGGGATGCTAGGGCACATGTGTTACTACGAATATCGCTGAAGACAACAATTCCGCACCCCCCATGGGATGAATTCGATCTTGTAATTCATCTGGCGTAAAACGTTTTGGATATCTTCGCCTTCAAAAACGCCTAGATCGTCGTCGTCGTGTGGCCCGTCGCGCCTTTTGCGACCTTGCGACATAGAGTCCATGACAGAACCACCAGCTGGCTTCGTTTTCGGATGTCGTGAGCTGAGCGACAGGATTTCTTCCGCATCATCCTTGATGTCCTTCAGGCTCTCTTTCTTGAGCTGGTCCAAGTCGCGAGACAACGCAGTGATCTGTGTTGCCAGGTTGTACATCTCGCGCAGAAAATCTACTTCTTGTTCGCTATTGGTGAGGTCGAAGTCTTGCCGATGAATGCATACCTGTGAGCTTCCGTTAGTGGCTCAATACAACGATACCAATACCATAAACACTGACCGCCTGATCATGGTAGAGGTTGTTCGTATGTTCCGTGTTGCCATGGCCAGTTTGCATCACAATATACCGAGACGCAAGCATGTTGGCATCGACATAGACGGCCACTACGAAAAAGGTTCGCTCGGATGTAGATTGCAGAAGAAATTTCCCGGCACGAGCAAGAGCGATCGCCTCAACGAGCATCCGGGAGCGGTCGAACTCCTGCTTGCGCGACATCATCTCAGAGATGACGAACGGGATCTTGTGATCAGGAGAAATGACCATCCAGTCATTCCTGGGAGTAAATTTCCGCCAGACGTTCCGCGTTGATGTGGTATCCACAAAAATAGGAAAACTCCACGATTTCGCCCTGCAAGATTGTTGGTGATGTAGAAGTGTGAATACGAATCAGTACCTACTGATGATACTTGAAGCCGCAAGAGTTGTCGATCTTGGAGAAGAACGGGGGCTGAATAAAGTAAATAGTGAAGTTGCTGGCCTTGAGAGTCAACGAACGCATCCCGGTGATCATCTGCGCGTCCTCATCATAGCACCGCAAAACCTTATAGAATGCTGCAAATTCTCGATCATTGATCACTGTGTGTAGCTCGGTTTCGCAAGGCGCAAAGGTACGATCAAACTCTGTCTGGTAGACACGCGCACTTTCAAAGTCAGGGTTCAGCTCATCGACCACCTAGAACGACTCTGCATCAGCGTCTGGAGAATGTCACAACACACAAGGTACATGCCTGATATATGCGCTTCTTCGCCAGCGCTTCCAGAATCTCCCTGAGTTCAGGGGGTAGACCAGTGTCGTTATTCGTGAGGATGCCACCTTGCAAGTTCCTTTGCACGTCATCTGGACGCCAGTTGACCGGAGACTCAACCGTTACCTGTAGACATTTGAATAATGTGTCGTGATTCTTTCTCAACTTCTCGATTGCCTCGTTCGACTCCCCGAATGCTAAGAAAGCAATGCAGGTAGCAACGTAAACCACTCGAAACCTAAACGTTGGTGTTACTTACAGTCAGGAAAATCGATGATTAAATAGACATGGTCTCCGGAAAACTTCTCCGCCAGCTCGCGAACCTTTATTCTTCTAGGATTGACGAACACCCTGTTATTTTCATCCAAGCAGGCTTGCTTAACCGCATCTGGAAAGTCCTCGACGTCGCTCTGGTATTCATCATCGCTGTCGTTCCCGACGACCGACACTGGATTCTCCAACTGGTAGAAGGCGCAATCGCCGTACGAAACATTAGCAGGGATGTATTCAGCCGCGTCGACGTCGCTGCGAAGACCCCGAAAGAACATGACGAGCGAATCATCAAGCTGAGCTGAAACAAACACCGGGTTGTTGCCAAGAAGGATCCAGAATGCAACTTCTCTACCTATAAACGAGCAGCAAGTCGATCACGAGATGAAATTGTTAGATAGAAAGTCAAGGGGAGTGCTCACCCATCGCGTCCGATGCGTCGTAAGTGGGGAATGTTGGCTAGAATGACCGCCCTCTGATCTCGAAGTTTGGGTAGGGCTTGCATTGTCGTCACGTGTCCAACGTTATAGTGACGGTTTCAGGCTTCCCCTATGGTTCGGGTTTCTCCGCTGGAACTGGCTTGCCTCGTACTACGGTTTCGTTCTGCCACATCATACGACGGGCCTCCCCCCTCGCACCAAAAATATCAACACTGATCCTTCCTTTACGGAAAATAACCAACAAAGCATACGTCGCGTGGTCCAGCCGATGCGCAACATGGATACGCCAGTGAACAAGCTGCTAGCGTCCAATCGAAAAAGCTGGTGCAAACATCTCTACGATAGTCGGGATCCCCACCTGTTGCTATCGAATAGATGAGCACGGCCGATGCGATACTCAAAGACGGCAACAAAAGGTTCCCGTTTTTTCTTAGCCTCATCCTCCAACTATCTCTATCACCGACCTGATACCCTTCTATGTAAACGAGGACAGCTTTCGTCGCCTCCACATGTTGCTCAAAACGGACGCCAACCACACCAGCAGCTCCGTCTTCCCACAATTCAAAAAAAAAACTTGCTGCGACTATTTGTTGATCTTGCACAGGCAGGAATATCTAGGTATCAGTGGGGTCCATTTTGGCGACATGTACTGTGATGTAATTAACACAATAAAGGTTACAGTGCGCACCACGGTTCATACGACTGCATGGTCTTCAATGGCCGACTAGCATTCTGAGGATCTGGAGTTGGATCCCCTCACAGCGCACGGTACCATGGATCCAAGATTAAACGCCGATGAGAGCCGCGAACCTACACAATCAGCCATCTTCTTTCGCGGAGCTGCTCGGGCTTCCTTGTCGAATTTCCATTCAAATCTTGAGACTGGTAATAATGCCTCACAGGGAAGGGCGTTGGCCAGCTCACACTAGAACTCGGTGAAAGAACGTGATGTATCAAACCTGAAGAGCCCTTTCGCAACTGAAGTGTCCATTGTGCTCGTATTCACAGTGTCGTCATCACCGTCTACCACATCTATAGGTAATTCCATAAGATCCGCATAAGCACTGCGTCTCCTACAACCACGACCGCGACCACCATGTCCGAATCGGGCATTGATATTCGATCTCATGGAAGACCTTTTTGGGGGCGTGCACTTGGGGAGCGGACTTTACCTTTCCACAGAAGCAGGAAGATACCGCACTCATACATATCCACTCGTTTGACATTACGGTCCAGCATGAGTTACGGGCGAGTGTGGCCAGCGCTCTCCGAGCTTGGATGTTACTGAAATGTTGTGACTACCCCGGCTTCATTGCGATCCTATGACCAAAGCCAACCTTGCCGAGAGTATGATAAATGAACGAGACACGGTTCGAGTACATGGATTGATGTCGCACGTGATGGAGAACAGGGCAATCCTCGCATGCGATCCTGACGGTTACCCATTTCCTGGGTGTTAGTAGTATGTTCTCTAGTCTGAGGTGCGCACGCTGTCCCCAGTCCGATTCACAGTGGCTGCCCTCATGTTGGCAGAAGATAGAAAGATTTCATTCGCATAACCACCACAAATATTGTCATATCAGACCACAAGGTAACTACGACGCGTAGAAGAAAAAAAGAAATCAGCCAACAATCGAGGTCCAGGGTGAAAAGGTTTACTACTCAGAATTCTCGTATGACAAAAGGGAATGGATCCGAAGATAACAGGGGGTGACAGGGAAAAAAAAAAGACATTGAGTTCGAGCGAGGTATGGCAAGGAGGAAAGAGAGGTTCCCATCTAACGTCAATGTTTCATCCCCTTCAGTTCCACGAATTAGCAGCTATCATGCTCGGTGAATGTGGAGGCGAACTAGACTGCTGGAAATACGCAGACTGGGATGGAGACGCCAACGAACCAGGTGGGTAAAGAGGAACCGTTGGTACGAGCTCGAAAACATGTTGTGCGATCGCCCGCGGTCGGCCAGGTTGTCCAGTCTGACCCAAGGGTTCGGGTGCGGACATGACGACGTGTATTCGAGGATCGAGATTCATCGGCTGGTGGAACCCTTCTGCACCTGCGGTGGCTGCCGTGCCAGACGTGCCTCGGCCATCCCAGATACACCGAATCTCATTCCCAGGAATGATCTGGGCAAGAAGACCGGTCGAGACGTGTCTCACTTCGATGAATCGTGAGTCAAATAGGAGGATGTATGGCCAGTGCATGGCCACGCGCTCCGCGGTACCCTCCCACTCGATCGTTCCCGTGGGACGGCTTGGTGCTCCATGTTTGTTGACGTAAATGCCGAATTCTATGACTAGGTGAGCAGTGGACTGGATGATTGTCATGATACCTTACCATCATAACACAGCAGGAACTCGTTTTCGACGCGGAACATACCCATCGGCTTGCATGATTCGCAACGTTTTGCCAACCGCTCGTGACCATCGTCGCGGAGCGGAATCGTAACACTCTTGAAGCTGGTGACCACAATGTCAGAAAAATACAGCATTGGCATCAGTAGGTTAACATACTCAGTAAGATCCATGATTTCAAAACCTTTGGTGCAAAGGATCGCAATCTTTGCTTTCAAAAAGACCAAGTCAAATGATTCGGAGGGCAAGAAGAATTCCTGAGGGGCAAGAAAAAAGTCAACTTCAAAACGAAAAGGGTGGCCACGCTACGCACCCTGTATAAACGGAACCACTCCGATCGAGCAGGTCGTATACCAAACCTCGACGTGAACGAAGCAGGAGCCTTGGATCGTTCGTTGATTTTCTCGACAACAGGCTCAAGCACACGGAAAACGCTGTCAAGCTACGAGAGCGTGAGCAACAATCGTAGATACCATCTATATAAAAAAACATACCCCCTTTTTCTTCATGTAGATGACCAAGGTCCGACCGCCTTGGTTACCGACACTGAAGAAATGGACGTCCCGCGTACCATTGACTCGTTGAGGAGTCTGAGATGTATGCGCACTTTGTGGTGACGATGGAACAAGTGCTTCTATATGATAGGCGAATAGGGCCTATGTAACCGTCCTTTGTACTTTCTGGAACGTCATGATAGGGTGACAAACGTACCTTGTCTGCCAGGACGAGGAACATCCCAAAGTCTTCCAACATCGCACACTGTGTAACCATCTTAAGGTGTAACACACGACGCATAGCTGACACGAGCATCGAGGTTAGATCTCCGACCACCAGCAACCAAAAAGCTTACATCGAGAATCATGTCTGAAGCCAATCCACACGCCTTCTGCACATCCAATCGCAACGAGCGCTCGTCCATCTGTCGTAGCTGCGGATTGATGCTCAGTAAGAATTCACAATCGCACTTCAACCGAATGACTCACTAAACGGGACAGAGCACGTCACCTTTCCGGTAAATGAATTTTCGTGGTTCCACGATGGCGCGGTTGTGCTCGCCGAGATCGCAGGCACGAAGAAGGTATCCGTGCTGAGCGGTTCCATCTCAAACACCTTGTTAGACTCCTGAACGACCTTGCGCAAACCGATTGCTTCTTCCAGCTTTTGTTTCCACTCCGCCCGTGCCTGTGGACTCTCCGTGAACAGCGTGTATAGACCACCAAGTCTCCCGCTATAATGAATTGTGCAGGGGTAGACAAGACGAGAGTCCACCGCACTATCAGGCACGCCGCTACCTGGTGTTGTGGGTGCGCCGCTATCGCCATGTCTGTTACCAAGCCCTAGGCGCAGAATACCTGCACTTCGTTGCGTCGGCGGGTCCAAGAAGCTGGTGAGATTTAATAGGTCCAAAGGAATAGGCTATGCGTGCATTTAGCTACGAAGGCTATTGGATCGTCTGCGAACGACTAACCCTGCGATTCACGTAATACTTTGTCACGCCATCTTTTTCCTTCGTCTTCGTCAGGACCACTACATACCACTTGTCAACAAGAGAAAAGAATGGGTGTATTATAATGACTTACGGTAATTGTCAAACAGAAGGACAAAGAGTTCAGTCCATCCACTCCACTCGAAACCGGTTTCCGGTTGTCTCAACAATTTGCCAGCATGAACTAATGATCGACTCTCATTCAGCAAATCCATATCCTTGCGTCCAGGTTCGTCAACATTCAACAGGTACAAATGTCACCAATGTACTTACCACTGCCTCCCCCTGTTTAAACACGATATTTGAGTTGTAGCACCACAGCTGTACCTTTTGCTTCGCAGACTCGACACCCGGCTCGGTGTCTTTTCCAAGCGCCTTGATGATCTCGAGAACCTGGGGGATGGCTTCGCGATCCTCGTGATTTGCCGGGGTCTCCTCATATATGCTTTTCAGAAGCAACTCGTATCGCAAGAGTCGAGGTATAGGACGATTGATGAAGCTTTTCATGTCTAGACGATGGGCGTCGGGATGGCGCGTACATTGCTGCGGATGAGATCAGCACTGCATTAAGGAGAACTTGTGGGGAAACGATACACATACGTCGACAAAGGTCTTGAACTCAAAGTTGTTGGCCATCTCGTCGTCTATTCGATACGCTGCAATTGGGTAATGCGGAATATACTCCATGTAAGCTTCTCTGAAACTCAACGCAGCATCGAACACCACCGCTGTGACACTCTTGATTGTGGGGTGTTCTTCGCGCTGGATTTCGTGCAGCTGATCAAGCAACTTGCGGTGATGACCATGAATTTCTGCGAAATTGTGGAACACGTCTGTGATGAAACTCTCCAACCTTTCCCGTGGGATGATGGGAGGGTCTTGTATCCGCAGTGGCTGGAGATACATCTAACAAGATGAGATGCTCAGGTATTGTTACCCAGGTCACCAAGGCATCGTCTCGTACCGTATCAATGTTTTCCAGATCCTTCACGTACCCCATTTCACCCTTGATTAGCTCAAAGATGATCCTGAAAATATCATTCAATCTCCGATACCTTTCTCCAAAAGATGATTTGCTCACGCCTGGCGTTTGGCCTCGGATTTGCTCAAACCTTCTCTCAGTTCATTGGGAACCAGGTCGTGCCATTCCCACTTTGCGGTAGGGCCCTTACCCATCGCAGTCTGGAACGTACGCAGTTGAGCGACGTTCTGCAGATCCTTGATAGCGTGGATAGCTTCTGCGAGGTAATACGCATCCGGGTTGCCCTCCGTTGTTTCCTTCATGATCGCTTCGAGGGCAAGAGGATACTTTTGGAGATGCTCTGAAGGTCGTGACAAGAAATGTTTCAAATCCAGACGTCGAGACTCTTGCTGCCTCACAGATTGGCGCGAACATTCCTACAAACCAAAAGGAACCACACGAAAGTAAGCCAAAGACTCAATGGTACCCAGCGTAGATATCACCTCGAGGAAAAGCCTCAGATTAGCATTCGCTTCAATCTCTTCCTTGAATCGCTTTTCGGCCAAAGGAAGACGAGCGACGTAGGTAGGATATGCGTATCGGAAGCTTCTAGCAGCCTCGACGAAAACATCTCCAATCCTCTGAATGATCGGGGATTGCTCGCGCTGACGAACGTACATCGCCTCCACAAGTCGCTTATTGCATTCTCGCAGATCAAGGATGTTACCGAACACCTCCTCGATGAATTCACCCAGTTGAGAAGTAGGCATGATGTGTGTTGCGCGGCGGAGCGGGCGAATGAATAACTAATCAGAGGTGAGTGAAGAGTCAGGTATTGGGAATAACTTCGACGAACGGCTTCAACCGAATCGAGATCCTGAACGTATTGTTCCTCTTTACTGATCGTTTTGTGTATAATCCTTTGCCAAAATCATGAAGAAAACGATGCAGAACACGGTAGAAACATACGTTTGGCGATGAATCTCGCTTTCCGGAAGACTACGAAGAATGGTGGGGTCGACTGTGTTTAGCCAGTCTTCGGTCTACCTCAAAAGCGTAAGCAGCGATTTCCGGATCCGTCCGTCAACTTACACGAGGCGTGCCATCCGGTTCAGGCGCTGGAGTGATGTCTGTTACGAGGGCCGCCTAGAACAACATCAATTTGGATAATGAGTGCAGTAACTTAGGAGACTCACACGTCTTCTTGGACAAACCCATGAATAACACGGATCTTCCTCGCTACACGTTGAGGTGTAACACTTTGTGAGCATGGTGATCACAGCTGTTGGCAGCTCTTCCCTTTCTCTCTGTGACTCCGAATTACCCTCGAGGTCATCCAGGAACATGTACACGTCCTCCACTCCGTCCTGGAGCGGTTTATCACCCCACTCAACTTCATAAAAGAAGAGTTGACTTTGGAGGCTACGCGCTACCTGTAAAGCTGCACGCCTATCCGCCGTAGAGACACCGTGATTTATCAGCAGCTCTCGTTGAATTTGTGATTGAATTGTCGACTTTGAACAGACCATCATAATCCAAGCGATGAACAACTAGAACATGTCCACATACAACTATGTCCTTGCCAGTAAAGGCACGGGGATATGGGATGCTGCTCTTGACATGTGTGCCTCTTGGGACTTTGTCGCGGAGTCTAACAGCGAGATGGGAAAGTAGACTGAAGTTGACAAAACGATCCGGATCCGGATCGTCGCTGTCAGTAAAGTACTCGTCATCTTCGTCTTCCTGATCGGCCAACGCTCCCCCGGAGCTGCCAGCAGCACCGTAGTCGCTTGGCCGGGTGCGGTCGAACGAGTCTGTACTCCCGTGGATGCCGTAGCCATTTGGAGAATCGTCGTATGTTTCGGGGTATCCCACCGTAGAGGGTCCGGCAGCTGAGAAAGCATAAGAACCGGCTGAGTTGTCTGTCGAAATCGCCGAAGTGCCACCTTTGGATGTCTGATAATCACTGTAAGTAGTAGCCGTTGTGGTAGCTGACAAATTCCGTCCAAGTAGATTTGTTTGAGCTGACGAAATTGTTGATCCTGTCGAGGTAGCACGACCCACGCCAACGTTCGCATCTTGTGAGCGCAGCTGCGTCAGCTTTGCTGGCTCAGGTATCCGGGCTAACGACGTACGGTTAATGAAATCGGTTGCTGGTGAATGCTGAGGTTGAAAATCTTTAACACGTGAATTTAAAGGTGCATTTGCATTGTTGTCTGGATGTAGACGAGCATTGGCATGCGGATACGCGTCCGTGTATCTTGATTGTCCAGACAGTTGTTGACGGGATGGACGACTTCTGAGATGCTCCTCTGTAGTGTACATGTCAAGGAGTGAATTCTCGTCATAATGGCCTTTATAACCCGGAATCGTCGGTGCCAGAGCACCAGGGGGTCGCGCGGAAGATTTGCGGGATAACTGATCACGGATTTCGTCGCCACCTGGACTATTACCATTAGAATGGGTAGGGACAGCTGGAACTGGCTTGTAGATATTGGGACCAATGTCCGATTGAGGATTCATGATTGGTTTTCCAGGAGAAGTCGGAGAGGTCGAGCCCCGACTCATAAAGCCAGAGGATTGTGGGCCAGGTGCTTGGGGTAATTGACGACGACTAAAGATGGAAGTTTGAGAGTGACAGAAAACGGTTTAGAGTTGGCGTACCCGTCGACATTCGCTGTTCCTGGACGAGAGTTATTGGGCACAGGCTGAGGGACTTCTGTGACATGGGGATCTGTGGGACTAGAGACTTGTGGGAGAACAGCACCAGGGGGGAGGGGCAATGGCCTCAGTCGCCTCTGAGAAGTCGGAGAAACAGTAGACTCGATATTGGGGCGAACTTCAGGGGCATGGGGTGGTTGTTCTGATGCGTGGTTGTGAGGCTGTACGTGAGCAAGCAGAAAAGGGTACGTACGAGGAAGGCGGGGAGGGGAGTGTCTTGCTGTAGATACAGGGGGACTGGCCGGATCCGGTTCTGCGCGGAAAGTGTTGGGATAGTGTTCTCTTGAATTGATGGAGGCAGCACTGAGAGGTGCGCGCTCTGTAGGTGAGGTAGACTCTTCGCCAAAGATGCGCCAGACTTCGTCGTAGAGATGCTGAAGATCCTCGTCGCCAGGTGGGGGCGGTCTAGGGTTGGATTGGAGAGCAGACATGATGGAATGAAGAAGGATCACGGCACTGAGAGTAGCTGTGTTGTCTGTGGGGTCCTTGCAGTCGGACTCCGCGTTGACGTGACTAGCGAGAGCGACGGGGAGGACGATGTCGAGGCTGGTTTGGAGCGATCTTGGGCCAGGGCGTGCAATGATGTGCGTGTAGACAAGTCAAGGACGCCGCCGTTGGCACGAAGCAAAGAATTATTCACACCGGACCTCGGCCGTGGCGAGTGACCGACTCGATACCACGTACAAGCGCAAAGAATGCGCTCAACATTCAGATTGCAATAAAATAAGGCCTTCGAAATGCCCATCTAATGGCTGCGTACAACAGCTGTCTTGTGCAAACCAGCACTAGTCGTCGTGACCGAGACTCGGTCGCGGTCGGCGGTGCTGACCCCAGGACGTCTGCCATACTCGGACGCGGGGCCGGGTCGAACATCGAGGACAGCCATCGTTCGATCTATCACACAGCGGCATGGCAAGAATCCCAAAATTGACCTCGTCTGTGCACGATATCGGCGCTGAGAAACCTCCCTTTGGTTCCAGGTGAGCTTGACGCACTGCTGCTCTGTTATGCGCCCACGATCACTGCCCGACTGTTAGATTTCTGACAGAAGACGCGGACGTTTGGACCCAAAATGCGTGGGATCACGTCCCTCCTCCCGATGACCAGGCTGAGCACATTGCTTCTTCTCTCCGAAGACAACGGCTTTCTCCTGTGTCTCACGAAGACAAAGTGAACTACAACTCAAAACCTGCAAAATATTGGTGAGAACGTGTCCTTTTGGATCGAGCTTGTATTGTAACACGAGAACGACAAGGGACAATTTCTATAAAACGAATGCAGACAACTTTTTTCGTGACAGAAAATGGTACATTGCCATGTTGACGATCGAATAGCCTCGCCTCACTTTGACTTAGGTTATATCTAGAATTTCCAGAACTATTGGATGCTGCAGAGCCCGAGGTATGTGGCCTGTTCAATCGCTGCGTACACCCTTCCCGCCAACTCGATCAGGCAGGAGAGACCACTATTTGCGAAATCGGATGTGGTAAGGCGTCAACTTGCGTGGTCCAGCCCCGTCTCCTCTAAATCATTCAGTCAAGGTGCTGGAAATGCCGCGTTGCCACTGCTTTCCGCGAACAAAAACCCTCAGCTTGCGATCCGGGCATACGATTACTCCTCGCATGCAGTCAAGCTAGTGCAAGCAAGTGTATTCACTTTCCTTTTACAATGCTCAGCATAGAATGACCTTTCATGTATACCTACAGAACAATCCTCTATATAATAACCCACCGATTGGCTCGATTCAATCCGCGGTATGGGATCTCACTTCCGAGAGCACACTCCCACCAGGTGTTGAACCAGCAACAGTCGACATCGTTCTCTGTGTCTTCATCCTCAGCGCCCTGCACCCTAATGAATGGGGCAGGGCAATAGCCAATATCCACCGTGTACGTAGCCCCAGCGCCGTCAACGCGTGCATAGTTCATTCGTTTTGCAGATGCTAAAACCAGGCGGTATCGTCCTAGTCCGCGACTACGGACGATACGATCTCACCCAGCTGCGGTTCAAATCTGGAAGAATGCTCGATGACAACTTTTATATACGCGGTGACAAGACGCGCGTATACTTTTTCGAGTTAGGTAGGTACTTTGTATCCGCCGTTTTTCTACCTCCTACAAACTTCCGCCCTACCATCGAAAGATGAATTGGCTTTGATGTTCACCGGTCGTCACACGTCGTCACCAACGATGGTCCAAACTACAGAGGAAATGACGGAGTCTCAGGGTCAAGAGGAAGACAGCGGGACTTCCATCTCGAGCCCCGGATCCTACACCCCACCCTCGCACAATTCTTCCTCACCTGTGCCGTTCTGGGAGCCGTCGGCGGACCAATCGACTAGTTCACCCGATGATTCGACTCCAGCTTCCCCACCCGCCACCATCCACCCTAATCTCCTCGTTCCACTTGCGTCCTGTCCTCCTCACCCCCTGTTTACCATCGAACAACTAGGGAAAGATCGAAGGCTACTCGTGAATAGGAAAAGGCAACTAAAGATGTACAGAGTGTGGATGCAGGGCAAATTCAAAAAGTTGTCCGGCGTTGCACCTCAGGCCGTGGACCAGCTTGAGACGAGTGATACCATTCCCGTCTCTGCTAGCTATCCAACGACACTTTCGGGTGGTTCCGATGGACTAGAACCTTTGCTGGATCGGGACACTTGAGCTATTTTTTTTCTAATGTGAATGTGCAGGATCGATGATCATAGATACAACAATGGGCACGATGCCCCGACAGTTTGTCAGCGGGCTTCTCTTCACTAGATAAAACTCGATGCAATAACATCCAACATGGGAATTTAAAACACTATGTACTTCATTGCAACGCTTCATAAATTACATGAAATCCACGGCGCGTTTCCGTCCCCGGGGTGGTCCAACGACTGCCTCAACATCATCCACCTTCATGGCGTCACAATCATCTTGGGGTCTCTCAACAGGTAGATCCCTCACGATATCCGGTGGCGGCTTCTCTATCCATACTTCCTTTCTGTGTTTCTTCCGTTTCTTTTTTGGACGATCTCGTTCCTTGGTTTCTCGCTGGGCCAATATCGAGAGCGACTCGCTGCCGTCCTCGTCCACGTCAAACGACACAAGAGCACCTGTTTTGAATTTCTTGCCCTTCTTTTCCTTCGCAGAGGGCCCTTTTCCATTCCCAGAATGTGGTTGTGAGTCACGAGGGACGAACGTCGGTTTGAACGTCGATAGATCCACTTTTTCGTCCTCCGCGACCCTTGCTTTCGCCCCATCTGTCGCAGTCGAAGGGGGAACCGCAGTCTTAGCGGGGTTTTCCGTCGTTTGTAACGAGGTCGAGGGGTGTGAAGGCGCCAGAGCCTCAACAACATCGTCCTTTGGCAACTTGTCCTCCTTCTCATCCTCACTCTCCTCATCATCACTTGCAAAAATGGCTTTGAAGATACTCATGGGGGGCCGCTCGTAAGTGAGAATATCGTCCCCTTGTCCATCGTCTTCTCCTAGCCCAATGTTCGCCAAGTCGCGCTTGCCACGTGGGACAACGGGACTCGGCTGTACATCCACAACACCGCCTGTCTCAACGCCACCTGCGCCATCCGTTGACACGTCTGCAGCGGCAGACGTCGACGCCTCCGGCGTATCAAAGTGTACCTCCGGGTCGGGATCCTTGACGCCGAACCGCTTGCAGAGCAGACGTGCGGGCTGCCACGGCTTGACTTCCCTCGTCATCGGACCGTACATGCCCAATCGGGCTGCGTGCACCTTTGGTTCTTCCTCCTTCTTTTCTTCCTCTTCCTCCACGATCGGTTTCTGTTCCGTCTCCGTAGACGTTTGTTCTGTACTTGGGGTATGCAGTCCTTCGACGATCTTGGGACCCAATTCGAGCACAGCAGCGCTTGTAAAACGTCCTGCCATCGCTCCCGAGACAGGTCGGAAGAGGGCGGCAGCCTTGGCAAACTCGCTCATCTCGAGTGCATACGTCTCTGGCGTCTGAGTCGGCAGACGTACAGGTATAGAGGGCCCAGATCCAGGTTCGGCGTGTGCATGGAGATAAGCAGTATACCGGGATTGTTTGTCGGGATTGGAAGTGAAGGGTTTAAATCCTTGCAATGCAGCCTGCGCAACGTGTGGTTCTGTGTGACGGATATAAGGTCCTTGGGATGGGTGTGTGTTTGATGGTGATCTGCGTTCTTGTTCTGTCGTATCGACTGTCGAGGGACCAGTGAGGCGACTTGCTGTAATGTTTTGAATTCGCTCTTGGTCTTTCTTCGACATGTATTCGAAGACAGAGCGCGGTGCGGATGGAAGGGGTGTCTCTCCTAGTACAGCACCCCGCTAAGGGGCGGATCAGATAGGTAAATGTTGTGCGTTGCTCGATGGGAAACCAACCTGATCCGGAGATATCCCGGTTTTCCATTGGGCGTGCGGTTGGGGCTGTCCCGGTACAGGGAAGCGTGGTATGTTTTCCTTCTCACCGAGCGTCGCACTCTCCCGTTCCCAAAGAACCTTGGGATTGGGTTTCCACCCCTTTGGTACTTCAGGAAGAGGGAACCTGCAGAGATCGACCTGTGTTGAAGGAGACTTTGACTCCGCAAACGACTCACCACATGCCCTCCGCCACCGATCTGGCCGAAAGTTTGAATCCAGGGAGTACAGGTTTGCCATCGCTGAACACGCCTGGGCCATTCGCCTGTGTCCGAAATACATGAACATGCTACCCGTCCCCCCTAGCAAAGGGCGGAACGTACCGATGGTGTTAGGACAGTCATTCTGCTAGATTTAGCCCCAAGACCTCCAATAACTACGCGCTCCTCATCATGCGTGTCGTTGATATCGAAAGCGTGTCGACTTCTTCCATGACCTATGGTGTGATCATAAACGTCCAGATCATCCTCATCCGCGTCGTTCAACGCGCCCAGTCCAAAACCACCTTGCAAACCAATATAAGCAATCATGACTCCAAAGGTTGACCGCGGGACATACCTGCAAGTCGTGGTCCTTGAGCGCCCTGCGTTTCCTGTCCCAGGCTCGCATGGAGCCCCAACGATCTGTTATATCCAAGTCCATGCAAATCATCTTTGCGAGGTACGACGATCGGTGGTGTATCTTTCGGCGCATAGGTGTGTTTCTTGGCCTCTTCATCCACGTCTGGTCCAGTTCTGTCCGGGTCACGCCCATGCTGGATCTCGCGTTGCCGCCACGTCACTCTCGGACCCATACCCTGACCCGGTCTCCAACCCATCTTCCTGAGGATACGTCCTCCCACTGAATCCTTCGGTGCAGGTAACATGGCCTGTTCGAGCGCGAGGGTGATTGGGCTGACATGGCGCAGGTGAGCCAGGACAGATGAGCAAGTCAGGAAACGACGCACTCTTTCTGGCTGTCGTCTACGTCGGTCCTACGGGCTCTCTCCGCTTGGGTACCTCCGAGGATGTCCATTTCATCGTGTTCGCTGACGAGCTTTTGGTCCGCACGGAGCTCGGTGAGATCTTCTTCATCCATAAAGTCCTCGGCTCTCGCTGTCCTCGCCTTGGCACGATCCGATCGCGAGGAAACGAACGTCGAGGGTGTCCATCCTGAATACGAATTCGCACACTGAATGGTAAGTAGACAAGACGAATAGACCAACCTTCCTTTGAACCAACGGTGTTGAAGTACCCGGCAGAGAAACCCCCAGTGAAAGCCCCGTGTAGTCTTCTTCGACCCTTTTCATCTCTCACCTAGACAGCAAGACATCAGATAAATAGCCCACTGACGAGCAGCAACCGACTTCTTGCTTCCAAAGCGGTACGAATTCGCCTGTGTCTTTGGACTTCTCGAGAGGCGGTAGAGGCGTGCCAATCTAGAGGAACTGTGAGCGGTACGAGGACGGGGAAAGTGAGAAATTTACCAAGCAAAGGTTTTCATTGGCCCGCTTGCTGGAGGTATCAACACCCAAATCACCAAGTTTCCGTTTGAGCCTTGCAGAGTTCATGATGGACAGCAAGTGAGCTTGGTAAAGTCCGAATACGTATGTGATGGTAACCCTAACCATGATTGTGGGTTTACGCTAGTCACTGGCATCCTCGTCCCCTTCTACACTGGCATCCGCCTCGAATCGTGGTTCCCATCCCGCTTCTTCTTCATCGTCCGTGTCCTTTTCTCTCTCCTTCCGCTTCCCATTCACGACCGTCGAGCCACCAGCGGATCTACCCTCAGCAACAGTCAAACACGTTAGGCGAGTACCCTTCGTGTCGTACTCCGCTACCGGATGTAGCTGCAATTTTTCCTTTCTCTCAGCAGGCAATGCTGCCAGGTCATACACGAATATCTTGCCGTCAGATGAAATAGTACAGACGATTGTTGTCGTTGCTCGTGCATCCTCACTTTTGGATGTGGTTGACGGGAGCGCGATATGAAGCGTCTCCACAGCTTTTACTCTAGCGAGGGATCGGTCAGTTGTGCTCCGGGCGAGATATCCTAACAAACCTATTTGAATGGCCGACCATCTCGGCGATTATCGTAGGTGAGGACTGTGGATCCTCAGATACTTGGTATATAGATACTTTTTTATCTTCCGCTGCGACCAATAGAAGTTCTCCTTCGCCGTTTACACGTTTACAAAATCGCAGGCTGTGTATTCTTGATGGATGAGTGATGGTATGTCGCAAGGCCATATCCTATACGGTGATGAGACATGAACATGAAGTTGTATCTGCATGGACGACGACGTACCGTAGAAAACACATCAAGAGAAGACAGTGATTGGACGATGAACATCGAGCCAGATAACGACCATCTTACAACTTCGCCCTCTTGGTGGCCAACTTTGAGCAGCGTTCGTCACCAACATCGACAACCTTACCTTTTCCCAATTTCGTACTGGCCGATCCCTTGCCACGCATTAAATCCCACATACGCAGTGTCTTGTCATGCCCAACACTCAATGCAACTTTTCCAGATGGATGAATGGCGACAGAATTAACGCGGCCTTTGTGTCCCTTTAGCGAACGTAGGACAGTCCAATCCCGCGCATGGAAAAGACACAGTGTACCATCCTCGGATGCGGAGAGAAGATGAGAGCGTGACGGAAATTGGAGATACGTGATAGATCCTAAACAGTGTTATGTTGACCCACCCTCTCCGGCATCCGAACGAGCACATACCTTGGTGGTGCATCAGACCACCGATCTCTTTCCGCCTTGCCAAGTCCCACACCTTTACAATTTCATCGGAGCTTCCCGTAGCCAGCCATTTTCCTCCATTCGGCGATGCAGCAACAGCTTTGATGGACGACACGTGTGCGGGAAAGATGAAGATGGGCTCCAAATGAAACTCGTAGCCAGATTCGGAGGACGTGACCGTCCCATCGAGTCCGTAGAGCAACTTTTCATAGGAGCCTGCGACGACGACGAAGGAAGCAGGTAACTCGGACTCGGATGATGGTTCCAGTGTGTTCACAGTATTCTCGTTGGTCGCTTTCCGCTTTCCTTTACCTTTTGGAGAGAACGAGGCGGACGGCTGGCTTTTTGAGAGTTGTTGCTGATCTGATGGAGTTCCTTTCCTCGCCACGACTCGCTTTTCGATTCGAACCTTTTTGAGGGTTCGTTCTGCCCTTTGAGTGGATTTTGGTTCTGCCATATGTGTGTCGTCGGACGCGAAAAAACGTTGGAAAGTCAAAGCCTCCAAAAATGGTATGCCCCTAGGGCTGCGTGTGATACTATTTCAAGCGAGAGCCATTCACTCAATCTCTAGGAACATTTCTCTGAGCCATGGAACGGTACACGGGGAGTTCTTCCAGAGTAGTTCGTTGCATGCACTGGTCCGAATTGAAGACTGACGTTCACTACGATTCGTCTGTCTCTCAGGTCAGTGCGTACTAAATGGAATGGCTCAAGGATAGCATAATGTCGAACGTAGCACGACCCAATACCCGGCCAGACCGTTGACATAGGAATTTCATTCTAGACTGCTAGGCCAGTTCAATCTCGTCCTTGGCTGACAATAAGACATCACAGGCCGAGGGTATAAGAACAGTCTCTGTGAGCGCCTCTTGCTCTTCCCAACTCTCCCGCCCTTTCCCTGGATCCTGGTGATCCTAGCAGCGTCAGGCAGCGCTACTTTGCTTCCCTTCCCATCCTCATCGTCTCGAGTCTTCTGCGCCGGTCGCACACTCCCTTGTCATTCATTTCCGAGTCTTTCAGTCCCTTTTCCATTCATCAACGCAAACCTGATTCATCATGATGGTTCTCTCTGCACGCTTCGCCGTCCTTGCTTGTTTTTGTGCAGCCGTTCCCCTTGCTCTCCCACCCCCTGTGGAGGCTGCACATATCTATGGTAGCCACTTGACGGAGAGGCGCGCTTCCTCCTCTTACGCTCAGCAGCGGACGCGGACGCACGACGGCTCTTTCATCGGTAGGCCGACTGCAACTCATAGGCACGACGGCAAGAACTATGGGCACCAGGTAAGTATCCTCACGTGTTCAACGCATCGCGTCGATTCGCTGGTTTACGGCCCTTTGTGCAGGCGCCAGACTACCGAGCCTCGAAACTTCCGCCCCTTCTGCGACGCGACCGCGTCCATAATCACGACAAGATTCACAACCAGCACGGCCAGGGTTCTCACGACGACGCTCATCACAAAGTCCCTCGGTCTGCTTTCGCGCGAAGCCGCTATCGCCATGAACCTGCTTACCTTAGCCGTCGTTCCTCGGTATATGTTCCCGGAGAGCATGGTAACACGTATCTAGTCTCTCGGACACCACCACAAAATTGGGGGCATGGGAATACAGACCAAGACAAACAATCATCCCATGCCTACGATCGGCGTCAAGTCGATGAAAGCAATCTCGCCTTAGGGAGGGTCGACATCATGGCAAGTTCTTTTCCTTGTTCAATCGTGTCGTTTTCTCACGATTCGTTCCGTCTAGGGTGCCGCTCAGTCGCCCGGTAGCACCCAACGTCTGGCTTCATTGACGGCGGACTCGACCCCAATTGATTGGACGTCGGGTCAGAGTTCTGCCAAAGCATTCACGTTGAACGCTTCAACGACCAACCAGACTCAGTTCATCATGATACCTATGGACGAAACATCGAATGCGGCGGGTTCCAACAAGCACGTCACTCTTGCGACGGAGGTGTTTGATGCAAGCAGCGCTGAAATGGTGATGTATTGCGCCACCTACGATCCAGATCCCGGAGCAACATCTGCGCTCCTCATGACACCTTGCACTGGCACAACTCAGTCGGCGGCTCCATCCGACGACGCGGCCGATCCTTGTGCCGACGACGGAAACGACGCTTCCTCGTCAAGTTCGCATGAGAGTCAGATATTTTCTTACGACCCTTCTAGCGGACAGATCGAACCGATGTCAGCTAGTGCTAGCTCCTCAGCCACTGGTGATAGCTCCGACGACCTGATCTCGTGCGCTGGGGCAAGAGTCCGGAGAGACATTGGTAACTCTACGACGAGTGGCTCTGTCAGACCCTCGACCACCTCGACCAGTACAGCTCCCACCACCAGCGCTTCACAACAGGCTCGAAACGTCACGCTCATATTCGTTGCGGGTGCTCTCGAAATGCCTGCATCATCCCCGAGCTCGCCCAATACCACCAATACCACCACCACGGGCATAGGCCAGGCGTCCGTTCTCACAAAGACCATCACAACGACGGTCGTAGCCGGCATCACGACTTCTGGATCCTCCACGTTGACCGTCACACCTGCTCAGGCCGCAGTGTCGGTGTCGACTATCTCGATACCTTCCCAGTCCACGACCATTACGGCACCGTCCACCTTCACCACAGCAACAGCAGCGCGATCGTCATTGAGCCTTTCGAGTTCCGTGTCCACGACGACCACTTCGAGTGCACCAGCGAACGCAGATGAGTCCCTCGAGGTCGAAATCGTCGGGGTTGCGCCGTCCACTACTGCCAGTTCCTCGTCGACGTCTACCACCACCACCACCATCACCACCACAGCGATGAGCTCCTATAGCTCTAGCACCGTCGGTAGGGGTCTCGATCCGCTCGCTGTAGCGTCGTCGATCGCGAACGCAATGATGTCTCGTCGAGCCCCAGTATTCGCATCAGTATCAATAAACCAGTAATGTATGTAGATGATGCTAGCTGGGAGATTGGTACGTCAGTCCCCGACGCCGAGATGTATGTAGTCAGAAAAACGGATGTGTTGGTTATATGGCTGTTTGCGAATGGAACGATATCTATATTTCTGTTTTTCCGCTACTTGGGACAAGATGCCAGACTGTTGCACTGTATACAGTACGTCGTACAAGCACGCGAGCCATCATGGCACTCTGAGGCGTTCTCGACGTCCATGATGGTGGAAAGAGTTTTTTTTCTCCTATACAAAAGAAAAGGTACTGGCGAGTCAGCAAAGGATCGGCTTTCTAAGTTTCAAGTATTTTGTTACTAACAGTCAATTGAAGTTCTGAATGCAATTGACCTGAAAGCGTGCTACGAGTCAGCTACATGAACCTACCGCGGGTGAGATTGCTGTGACGCCGCGTACGACGGACCTGTACTACATCTCCTCCTCGTCGAAATTAATCTCTTCGACAGGAAAGTCCCCGACTTTCACTCTATCCGGTCGCGCGAAGACCCCATGGTTTGGTCGACAAGTAAAATACTGCTCTCCTTGGACTCTACATAAAATATGACATGATGATCCAATCGATGAGATCACGACCTAAAGAGGGTAACGCACGATCCATCATTCCGCCCAATCGGCTCGTCGTATTCGATACCGACCCAAACACCTCCTTTTGCGAAGGTGGTTTGACCCACGAAACGCACCGTACCGCGTTTATGGAGCTCTTCCTCGGTCGATTCGACTTGACAACGTGCGCCGATCGGAATGTCTATATGAGTAACAGGTGGGGTGACGGTTTCCGACGGCGGGGCGAATCGGCCCACTTTGTGCCGTTGCTTGTACGCCAAAACAGAATCTAGAAGAGAGCAGACGTGAGGAATGTACGACGCAACCTCGTGATATGTCCTTGGCAACCTGTCCTTTTCGCGTAAGCGTCGTCGCTCAGCTCGAATTTCTCTACTTGGGATACGTCGGAAAGTTGTCCAGTGAACGAGGTGGCGGGATTCGTATCGATCACCTGCGGCATTGCGTCCAGCGGATCATGGATACGATGATCGATCTTACATTCAGCGTTTGTAACGTCGTCAACCCGTAAAAGCCCAGTTGTTTGGTGTCATCCGAAAGCTGCGCGATCGTCTCGCCTTGGTCGTTTTGTATCGAGATACGCTGGTTTGGGACCGGGATCCCGGTGATGAGCTCAAGTTTTGTCTGTGCATGCGATATGAATAGGTCAAGTGATAGAGTAGGAAGATCAGAAGAACCTTGAGCTGTTGGACGGTGACGTGGAGGTCAAACCGCCGCTCGGATCGTGTGTCCAGGGAAACCACGAAAGCGTTCACGATGGTTGACATGTCTCGGAGAGCGTGCACCGCCACCTTTACTGCTGGTTCGGAGTCACGTGTATTTGCCATTACAGGAAAGCAATGATGAGTCTGACAGAGACAGGCAGGTGAAACCGGACATACTTGCGGTCTGTCCAGGCTCCTTCTCCAACACTGCGACGCTCTCCTCATTCTCAAGCAGTCGGCGCCCGCGAGATGGACCACAGTCACACATTGACAGCATCAGCGCGCACATTGTCCGCTTCTGCGTTACGTGAAAGATTATCCAAATTAACCGGTTCGCCCCTGCGCCCTGTCGCCGCCCTACAGGCATCAATCGAGTTGAGTCGGCTTTCTACTCGCTCGCACACCGAAACCATGGTTCATCCGAATATTGAAGCGTCTGCTTTTAGTTTTGTACCAACCAAGATACCCCGGAGACGCAGATTGCAGACGATGGCGGTCGCCGCCTGGTCCACTTTGCTTGTCAATTCCATCTTCCTCTTTCTGAGTCTATGGTGCGAGGCTGCTTTCTTGCATCGCTCTTCGACTCACCTGTATGCTCTCAAGTTCGTTTCCAGTCCTCTGGCCGCTCCTCGCTATTTATGTCGCATGGATGCACTGGATCGACAAAAGTCCAGAGCATGGTACGAGGCTGAGCCCGTGGTTTCGTTCTCTGAAGATATGGCAGTACTTTGCGGACTACTACCCTGCGTCGTACGTGTCCAGAAACATGTCCCACTTCACAGTCCTAAATCGTCATATGCAACGTGACCAGATTAATGAAAGTGAGTCGAGCACCTCCCATGTCTTGAGTCATTTGGCCTAAAGGTTTTGTAAAGGAATGTGACCTACCAGCAGACCGACCATATGTGTTTGGTTATCATCCCCATGGTTCGTCTTGAATTGCAACGATCTCACCAACTTGTGTCTAACCCACTCGACTCTAGGAATCATAGGAATGTAAGGAATCGATTTTTCGTTAAGAAACCCTCTTTCAATGTGCTCTCACAGGGGCGCAATGGTCACTTTTGCAACAGAAGGTTACTCTATCATCCCCTCGTAAAGCCACGTACTGAGAATCGGGGCAATTAGCTACAGGGTTTTCCCTCGCATTTCCAGGGATACAACCTCACCTTCTTACACTCACAAATAACTTCGACGTACCTCTATATCGCGAGATCCTTATGGCCCTTGGGATCAGCAGTGTTTCCAAGCGATCGTGCTCGAACATTTTAAAACGTGGCGCAGGGCAGGCCATTGCTATCGTAGTCGGCGGTGCTGCAGAAAGCTTGAGTGCTCGCCCAGGTACGGCAGACCTGACGTTGAGAAGGAGGTAAACCAAGACAGCTAACGCTAATGTTGATGCTCATACTTTAAACTCGCAGGCTGGGATTCATCAAGCTCGCGATTCAGCATGGGTATGTCAGATTACTTGCGGAAATCAAGATATCCTCGCCCCTCATTCATGTCCGTACTGTTCAGTGCTGACTTGGTACCGGTGTTTTCCTTTGGTGAAAACGATGTGCGGATCCTAGGTTTGATTGGAACTGGTATCGAATTAACCCTGTTATTCATCTAGATCTACGAGCAAATGCCGAATGAAAAAGGAACCACTGTTTACGCTTTGCAAAAGAAGTTCCAAAGCATGTTCGGGTTCACCCTCCCCTTGTTCCACGGACGTGGATTATTAAATTGTGCGCTTTATGCGATCTCCTACGGTTGGCTTCCTGTTGACGAGCTGATTCTGCATCTCCCATTTATAGATAACTTGGGACTAATGCCTTATCGTCGGAGGATCGTATCAGTTAGTGAGTCGTTCTGTGACTTCCAAATCCTCTACCTTCAGACTCTGACGTCAACAGTTGGCCGGCCAATACATAGCCCGCAATGTGATCGGCCGTCAATTGAGGAAGTGACTCGGGTGCAGACGCTCTATATTGAAGAACTAACTCGGTCCGTCCGATTTTTCGATGCGGCCTCTCATCACATCCTTGACACTACTCTCACAGAATCTGGAACACATACAAAGATGAATTCGCAAAGACACGTACCAGGGAGCTGAGCATCATCGATTAGACGCACCTTTATGGATACTTTCTGACAACCACAGCTCCTCACAGTATTTGTGTAACGAGTGACATGGTATAATCACGATCCCTATGTACAACACTCCAAAAGACTAGAGAAAACGAGCGTATGGAATCAGGCATCGAAAGCCTGGTATAACACATTTTGGTATCGAAAGGTATTAATGAATGGCTGGTAGTGATGGGGTAACCGCGCTCAAACATCCACGTCCGTGGAAGCGCAACACTGGCTGGCACGTTCAACGTTCATGACGTCGTGCTATTCGTGCCGTTGATGTACGGGGCGCACACGTTGGGGTCGTTGTAAGCGGAGGGATCCTTTGTGAGGAATCCCATTGCAACGCCTTCAAGATAGGACCTAACGAGATCGGGTCATCCGTCATAGACTGTCTCGACATGGAAGCACTCAAACGCTTTGTCGTGGGCCACATACCATTGCCGAGCCAACGCGGTTCCGTTTGTCAGGCTCGAAATCTCGGTCTTGAAGTTCCAAAACTTAAATATAAAAAAAAGGTATTCACGAGTTGGGTTTGAGAAGGGACGACCACAACTTACAATCCATCCAGCACCTTTGCTGTACGCCCATTTCTGGGCGTCTGCCCACTTGGAGAGGAACCCGTCCGTGGCATTGAATTGGGTCGAAAGTCCCCATTCACCGAACCAGAGAGGCGAGTTACCGAGGGCAGCATCATTTTGGATACGCTGCAGATCTGAGAATATGGCAGTGTAAACAACACGTCCGAGAAACGTCACGAAATGGCTTACTGCACACGCTTGTCAAGTAGGCGTCCGGATTCGCAGCAGCAACACCCTGGAGAACAAGATGAGTCAAGCACCAATAGACGCCACGTGAACCGCATTACCCCAAACCTTGAGTGCGCGTGAGCAAAAAGACATATGAGAGATGATCAGGTACTTACGAGTAGTACAAATGGTTATCGTATCCCTGGGGTCCAATCGCAGCATTTGCGGGATTAGGTGGGTTGTTGTACTGCCAGTTGATGTCCATGAAGCTTAACGCGAGTAAGTTCAAGTTATACTGTACGTTGCGAGTACTAGGAATCTTACGTGGTAACCAATGAAGATCGGTCGGAATTGAATGGCAACAGCGTAAACACGTCTTCAAGCCCATACTGAAAGGCAATGTCGAGGATGATGGGGATAGCATCCTGAATTGCTGCTGCAACTTGAGCATTGATCAAAGGAGATGAGCATGCATCACCAAGAGCGGCAGTGAAGTTCGTTGATGGAGTAGAACCATTCAACGACATGCCAGAAATCGGAATGCCAAGAGTGAGCTCTACTGCACGAACAGTGTGCACGAAATTCATCTGGACTGGAATGCAAGGATCAGTGTCCAAATGGATCAATACACACGAGAGAACGCACATTCGCCATAGTCCGGTGTCTGCGTGGCATCCATGATGGGCTCGTTGACGGCCTCAATGGCAAAAACACTGCCAAAGTTGGGATCGAGATGTGCAAGCGATGTCATCACAGCAGTCCAAACCAATGCACGGTGATAGTTATAGGGTGTCTAGCAGGGAGGTTGTCAGGTCGTACCATATATGCTGTCATGTGTACTAACATAGAACTGAACATCAGTGGTGCAACTACCATGTATTCAGCTTCAATGAATTTGTCCGGACGCTGGACTACGTACTTTCCAGTGAATTGTTGTCCGGGTGTCTGAACGCCTGGCAGTGCATGGTGATCTAAAATTGCCTGAATACCAGCATTTTTTAGCCATCCCAAGCCACGGCTCTGTCAAACCGGCCCATGTTGAGATTCTGGGACTCGTATCTTGCTTTAAAGTACATACCAGGTATGCAAGACCTCCACGAGGGTACGCCTCTGTCGGGCGGTTTACGAGTGCTTCAACGATCCAATATCCGAGCTAAACGATTTACGCGTTTCATAAAAACAGAATGCAATTTCGATTTGCATACATACCGGGACTCGAACTGTGTTGATCCCTAGTTCTTTGAACTGATTGACGTGGGACTCGGTGAACCAGGTTTCCCAGTGTTGCGCGAATTTCTCATCAACAGTTTTGGGAAACGCTTTGGCGAATGCACTAGGTACGCATGAGATACGAATCGCGTCGTGGTAGGTGCAGGTTCAACTTACGACTCGGTTGCGATGCAATCTGCACAATTTGAACACGACTGCCCACCCATGTCCTGCCATTCTGAAGATCATCAAGACGAGGGAACGTCAAAGCGCAACGGGTGCGCATACCTTGTGGGAGCATCCAGGCCTCGAGGACAAGCCTACACCGTCGACGGGATCAAGAGTCCTACGGAACAATGAAGCTGGGATGTACTCACCATGAACCCAAGTTTACACCATATATCTTGTAGTCTGGTAGTCCCGCAAGGACTTGCGAAAAGAGCGTCGATGACAGAAACAGGGACAAGCCCAGCAGAAGGTTCCTCATCGTGGGGTTATGGTGAGGTTAGAAATTCGAGCTACGAAACCTATTCACGGAATCGCCTAATATATATCCTGTTCCGAAAGAACCCTGTGATCATGCGAGAAACAAAATTTACGAACAGCGATCAGAAGTACGGCATGAACGAACCGCAGGCGGGAGAAGCGGCGCCGGCGCGGCTGCTGACGGTCACGACCTGCCTGGGCTATTTTGATAGTTGAATACAGATTTTCAGAACCCCGTGCGTCACGGTTGGAACTGACTCAACTGAGTGTATCACATTGACACATTCTGCATTTACCGCGGAGCGTTTTGCAATGCCAAGGTGGTTTGCATGCCACTGTTGATATTGCAGGCTGGCTGCAGTTGAACATATCAAGTTTGACTGTCAGAAAATCAGAAAGGCTGGTGGTCTGCAGCCGCCAGCGGGTCGGAAGTGAGGAACGTTAATAATTACGTCAAGTAGAGCAACAAACACAAAACAGCCTGATTTAAGTCGCAAACTTCCGCAAGCCATGCCAATGGCATCCACTTTTCCTAATCATCATTATCATGGTCATCAATATGGCATTCTCAGGTATGTGCCACCACACATCATGCCAGCAATGCCTGGTCAATTGAATCAAGCCATTATCATGTTCATTCAAAGGGGCTTGTGATGTAATACTCTGATGTCGTAAGCCGCCGGCATTAGGGCCCTTGGAAATTTGTGACAGACTACCTTGCTAAATCCCATTTCTCCGAAGACTGACTGCACCTGCACGTGCTGGCAATGAGTGTGCTCCTCCACAGAATTCTCTTGGTTTGGGCGACATGGGAGATGGGATCTCGCTTGCATGCCCGGTTTCAAATAATACGACACACATCATTCATCTACACACCTCGGGCATAAAATGACTGTCTGATATGCCATCTGTTACATTCCCTAAGTTTCTAATTTCATGCCTTGGAGAAATTCAGAGTTCCAGTAGCATTTCAGTCATGTTTGGGATATCTCACAATTAAAAATGTGATGAGGGTAGCAAAGGATCTTACAAAAATACTATTTATTGTGGTTATGGAATTCAGCACAAAGACAACAAAGAAAGTAACATGACTGAAGTACACAACACATTACTACAACAATAAATGATATTTTTGTAAAGTGCCATCGCTATCTCACTACAGTTGACTCCCTCATAACGAATACCAGGTATAACGAATACTCCCTTATAACACATAGCATTTCCGATAACCCAAACTGCACTGTATAGCCTCTCTGATAACACATACTCCCTAATAACCCATAGCTTTTGCCCTTTCCCGACAGGTATGCGTTAGGAGGGAGTTGACTGTATATATATTTTTTAATTGTGAGATATCCTAAACTTGATTAAAATGCTCCTGAAACTCTGAATTTCTCCCACGAAATTAGAACTACAGGAGTGTAACATGATGTGGCGCATATTGGATGGTTCATTACCGTTTTATGCCCCCGAGGGCCATGTTGTGCAGTACAGAATATTGTAACACATGAGGTAATAGTGTACTAGACCTGGCGAACTTTTGATCCGGGAGAGCACGGTTGTCCTGCTTTCCATATCACATGCATAACGAAGCGCGAACGTCCGGCTTTCCATACTTAAGCGCTTAGATGTCGCCATCCCGGTCCATCCGAGTCACCATACGACGTAAGCTCGGACGACTCGGACACTCCTCAGGCAATTTTGCATCATATCAGTCTTCCTTTCAGCGTCAGAGATGAACGGCGAAAGAAAAGACGATACACAAGTGCCGGGCCACTCACACAACTCCCTGAAAGGGATAGAGAAAGGACCGTCGGGTCCCGTGTCTCCTACAGAGAAGGAATCGAATGCACAGTCACAAAAATTTCCCGAGGGCGGGTGGGCAGGGTGGGCAACCGCCATCGGCGCGTGCGTGGATGCAATTTTCCTTCAACACCCCTAATGACTCCCAAACAGATTTCTCATTCAGTTCAGCACGTATGGGTGAGCTTTTCCAGCACGACCGACGGCTAGCATAGTAGTTTCTTTTTCGGTCACTTACCAGCCATCCCCAATTGTTTAGATACACGATCTCATTCGGGGTGTATCAAGGTATGGCAGTCATCGTTCTACCGAGCTGGATCATTAACTCGAACATCTGAGATTTCTATGCTCAAACATACATCACCAACCAGACATCCTCCACCATCGCGTGAGTTACCCATCTTGCGATCGTGTTCCTCACGTTCACTCGCGTTCACAGATGGATCGGGAGCACAAACGCATTTATGTTTGAGATATGCGGGCTTTTAGCTGGTAGGTTGTACGATCGGGGCTATTTGTGAGTCCCACCAGTAAATCATCATTATCCTTTCAACCTGCCCGCATCCAGTTATCACCTACTTTATGGGGCATCCTTGCTCCAGGCCTTTTCCCTTTTCATGCTTTCATTGGCGAATCCAGATAACTATTATCAGGTGCGCATACCCGATGTGTAAACTCTGATCACACACGGAATGACAAGGACGTCAAGATCTTTCTCGCTCAAGGGATAGGATCTGGATGTGCCGTGGGGCTGGTATACGTCCCCTCCATGGCAGTCTTGTCCCATTATTTCGACAAGCGCCTTGAACAAGTTATGACGTTTGCCTCCTCCGGCGCTTATCTCGGTGCAGTGGTACACCCCATCATGTTGAACAACACGATCAATGGCCAGCTCGGTTTCGCAAACGGCGTTCGCGCCAGCGCCGCACTCGTCAGCGGGCTCTTGTTGATCGCGAGTCTGTTGATGAGAACAAGACTACAGCCTTCCGAATCTCCCACCAACTTTCTGGTTGCTGCCAAAAAATGTAGCCGAGACAGTGCATTCATCTTTGGATGCCTTGGGTGGGTCACGGTCATCCTCTCCGAGTCAACGACTGCATAGCATCCATCTGACTCCACTATGTGAAGCCTCTCCATCTTCGTCGTGGGGTTTTATTATCCCTTGTTTTATCTCCAACTCGACGCTGTGAGACACGGGTTGGGAAACACGTTTTCGTTCTACTCAGTTGCGTTTGCTTTCTTCTTCCCAGCCTATTCGAATTCGAGTTGACGCTGGGATGACAGCTCGTGATTATGAACGCCTCGAGCTTCACCGGCCAACTTAGCTCAACCATCCTCGTTGGATACATCGACGTCCCCACCTTGGTCATCATCGCCACATTTTGCTGTAGCGTGATCCTCTTCGGGATGATCGGCGTGCACACAGTGGTTGGCGTCGTCGTTTTCGGAGTCTTGTATGGCTATTTCGCCGGAATATGTACGTCTTGATTGATTGATTTGACCCGATCACGCTTGGGCTTGCTAGTTGCGACCAAACGCCTTGCTCACCGTGCTTGTGTGTCTAGTTCTAGCGTTGTGGACGCCCGTGATGACACTGCTCACGCCCGATCTCTCCGAGCTAGGGTAAGTCGTCGATCAAAGTCTAACGTGTCCACGATCGATGATCCCCCTCAATGTTCGCATTACAGGGTACGCATGGGCATCGCCTGTGCAGCTATGGGTACGCTCTCACAGCTCCCTGTTACTGATCTAAACGCACGCATTCCGCTGACGTCGTATCTCCCTCTTTATAGCAATCGGTGGCCTCGTCGGTGAGATTCCCATTCCAACATCTCGATGACCCAGGACTCCGACCCCTCTCCATTTCCCACATTTCTCACATTGAACCCCCCCCTCTCAGGTCCCCCTATATCCGGCGCCCTCCTTACGCCTGCCTACATCTGGTGGCGAGGTGCCGTCTTCAACGGGGTACGTTACGTCACGGGTCATCGTCGTCGCGCGTCCTTGACACTCACTCCATCCATTTCGGACAGATCGTAGGTGCTCTCGGATGTATCATGCTCGTCGTCATGCGCCGCATGCTCGTTCAACGGTCCAAACTTGAGGGGAAGGGGTCCGTGTCAGCATCATCGAACTCGACCACCTTTGACCCTCCCGGGCCTACCTCCCCCAACTGACAATTCCCCACTGAAACCTCACGAGCCCAAGTCCGGGTAACTCGTTCTCTCGATCCGATGGCATGAAATACAACTCAGCAAGCTTTACCACGACGCCAATCATTAGTTTATATACTACTTATCGTTGGTTGGGCCGCCGCACAATGCACAACACACAAACGGACAATGCGGACCGCATTGCACGAATCATCGCACTGTAGAGCACGCAACAACAACAAACCTTTTTTTGATGTCGTATCGACCAGAGTATATAGAGCATTGTTGTATTTATGCACGTACACTCATTATTTTCAAACCATGAAAAACTTAAAATGTGTTAACGTTGTGGAATTAGTGCAACAGCTCAAACAAGGACGAGAATGTGCTTTAAAGGTCAGTTTTGCATGGATTTGGATAGACCTGCTGCCCGAAAATACCCAGGTGCCTAACGGGTTCGAGCTGCCAAGTCACACCATCGTCTGTCTATATCGCGTTCATTGCAGAGGATACCAGCAACATCGACGTCGAGTGTAGAAAAAAGAGTGAAACACATCACGTGACACAGTACGGTGAGAGACCCCCCTTGAAGGAGAAACAGTCCTTGCAATCACCTCTAAGCATACAAATCGTCCTCTTGCGTGTCGTCCTGGAACCCGGCGTTGCCAGCTGGCGCTGACGTCGACCCAGAAGGATCAGCACCCTCTGGGAACCTAAAGTTGTTCCCGAAACCACGCGATTGCTGGAGATTCTGTACAAGCGCATGGCATGAATGATCCGACACAAACGAGAAGAAAATAAATGCATACCTGAGAAAACATTTCATATCGCCTGATATCCTGATCAGACACAGATCGTCTCGCATACTTCATCGCCTCCTCAAAATGATCCTTGGTAATCTGTGGCACCGGATCCTCTTCCTCGTCTTCGTCCATCTCGGCGTCGGCTTCATCCCCGGCAGCCTCCTCCTTCTCGCGCTTTTCTCTCTGCCGCCTGATATCCGCCTCAATACTCTCCCGAATGGCGAGCTTAGCAGCACGCTGGCAAATTTCTGTCAGATCAGCACCCGAGAAGCCATGCGTCGACTTGGCGAGGAAGATGAGATCGACGTCGGGCGCCACGGGGGACTTCTTGAGCTGAGCCTTGAGAATGGACAAGCGCGATGATTCGTCGGGGAGTGGAATGTAGATCAACTGGTCCAATCGTCCGGGACGCAATAATGCAGGATCGATTTGATCAGGACGGTTGGTAGCACCAATGATGAAGACATTCTTCTTGGTGTTCATACCGTCCATTTCAGTGAGGATCTGATTGAGTACGCGGTCGCCGGCGCCGCCTCCATCGCCCATAGAGCCTCCACGGGCTTTCGCGATAGAATCGAGTTCATCAAAGAACATGACACAAGGTGCAGCAGCGCGTGCCTTATCAAAGACATCACGAACGTTGGCTTCGGATTCACCGAACCACATGGTGAGCAGTTCAGGACCCTTGATACTGATGAAGTTGGCTTTGCACTCGTTGGCGATGGCTTTAGCAAGCAATGTTTTGCCAGTTCCAGGTGGACCGTAGAACAGGACACCCTTCGATGGTGCCATACCATACTTAAGGAACTTCTCGGGGTGGTCAACAGGGTATTGTACGGTTTCTTGGAGTTCAAGTTTAACTTTGTCGAGACCACCAATGTCGTCCCATGTAACGGTCGGCACTTCGACGACGGTTTCTCTGAGTGCCGAGGGGTTGGAAGTGCCGAGGGCGAATCGGAAGTTGTCCATGGTGACACCAAGGGAGTCGAGGACTTCGGCATCAATGGTGTCCTCGTCGAGATCGATCAGATCCATCTTCTCTCGAATCTGTTGCATGGCGGCTTCGGAGCACAAAGAAGCGATATCCGAACCGACGTAGCCGTGGGTATCAGCTGCAATCTGTATATCCGACAAGGCTCAGATTTCCGAAAACAGCCACAGTCGAGTTGACATGCGTGCTTACCTGCTCCAAGTCGACGTCATCAGCCAATTTCATGTTCTTGGTGTGGATGCGAAGAATTTCCAGACGTCCTGTGGGGTCTGGAATGCCGATATCAACTTCACGATCGAAGCGACCAAAGCGACGGAGTGCTGGGTCGATCGAGTTCGGTCGGTTGGTGGCAGCCATGACGACGACGTTTGACCGCGCCTTCAGACCGTCCATGAGAGTAAGGAGTTGAGACACGACACGGCGCTCAACTTCTCCATTCGTCTGCGAACAAAATGAGTACAAGAATCAGATGGAGCAGACATTCCGACGTGACCTTTTCGCGTTTTGGGGCGATAGAGTCGATTTCGTCAATGAAGATGATAGAAGGGGAGTTTTTCTCTGCCTCTTCGAAAGCCTTGCGCAGATTACTCTCACTCTCACCAGCCATCTTACTCATGATCTCCGGACCATTGATCAAGAAGAAGAATGCACCAGTCTCGTTGGCCACCGCACGAGCCATGAGAGTTTTACCAGTACCTGGAGGACCGTACATGAGGATACCCCGCGGTGGCTTGATACCAATGGATTTGAAGAGCTGAGGATGGCGGAGGGGCAATTCGACAAGTTCACGAATCTGCGCCATTTGTTTGCGACAACCACCGATATCATCGTAACCAACATCATTGAGGTTTGCTTCCTCGTCCTCGCGCTTGACTGGGTCACCCTCTGAAGGATGTGTCAGACACGTGCCTCTGAGAGAGTAGGATATGCACACCTGTGTGGATGACAGTGTCTTGGGCAACGATACAGTACTCGGCGGGATCGGTTTCAATAACTTTAAATTCGACAGTTCTCATACCTCCTCGTACAAGGAAAGTATCGCCCTTGCGGACGGGACGGTAGGCTGCCACAAAATAAACGAGCAATTCTATAAACACCATTTCAAAAACGTACCCTCAAGGAAGTAGGGCTTGAGGTAGACCTCAAACAGGTTGCCACTCAGCCCCTCGATGGAGTCGTCAAAGGGGAGGACATGTATCCGCTTTCCATACTTGATGTCGAGGCATTGGTGAACGTTGACGAGGTCGCCTAGTTTTACACGTAGGTTGTTACGTGCCACCTTGTTCAACTGGATGCGACCTTCTTCGACCTCATCCGAGGTCAAGCAGATGAGGACGGTGTCACGACGTTTCTTTCCCCTGTAGGGGGTGAACATGACGGAATGAGATGAGGTTGACAAAGAATGTGTACCTTACGATGATGGTGTCACCTCGGAATAGCGAGAGGGTCTCCATCGTTGCGGGGTTCAGAGTCGCGACTGTGAGTGCGTTCAATGAAGATCACCACAGTAGAGACGAGGAGATACTTGCCAGAGTTGTCGTCCGAAGACGCCTCGTCTACAATGAGACGATTCGGCCTGCAGACTACGTCAGATCGGTAAAGATGCGGGAGTAAAGGGTAGACATACGACTTCTTTGGGCGGAGGATGGCCGTCGAGATATCATTCGGGCCTGGCTGTGGTGCTGCACCGCTGGGATCAGCCATTCTGTTTGAATCTGGGACGAGTGGTGGTGGTGGTTGAGAAGAAAGAACTGACTGAGATGATGAGGACGCGCGTCCTTGGCAGGCTCTCATTGGAACACCGGCCATAAACATCAATGCTTATCTAATCAACTACCTTCACGGATACGGTCCTGCCTGCCATTCCCGGGCCTTCCTTGTCCTTCTCGCACTTCCGAGCCCATCACCTCCTTGAGTACTCTCCACGCCTCGTCGCCTGGATCGCACTTTTTCAGGGCATCATAGTCGTACCACACAATCACCCCTTCTGAGTCCGCCACGACCGTCTGCTGAGCGTATGAATAAGCCGCAGTAGCCAACGTAAACTGAGTTCGGCTCGAGGACACGATAGCCTTGTGTCCGATGAGTAACTGCATACGCGTCGTTTTCAGAACGTGGTAGAAAGAGGGAGAATGCACGTACGGCATCTGGGAAGGTGACAGGTCGCCTAAAGTTGACATTGATGGACTTGAGTATAAGGGAGACGCCCTGCCCTGCGAGCATGGCTTGTGCACGCTTCTCGCCGCCCAATAGGTTCCCTAGCCTGATGAGCCACTGCATTCGGCCCTAGATCCATATCATTGCGGGTTTAGATGCTTGTACCCCGCGAACGCTCGACAACAGCCTACCGACTCGAAAAAGCGCACTGATGAGCAAAGGTTGCGGTGAACACCCGCTGGTCCCAACACGAGGAGTCGGACTTACAGTAGTGGGCGTTATTTACGTGTCTGTTAGACTTTCAGTATGGGTAACGGCGGAATGAGGACGATCGTACCGAAAGGCATCATGGTGTCCCCAAACAATGCTCTGCTCCCAGAGCGAACCTGCGTCGTACCCGAGTGAGATCAACTTGGCGCGTGCCTGGACGGCGGGGTCGGGGTGGTCATTCTGGGAGGTGCTACTCCCGCTGACATGAGCAGATTGCTCGGTTGTGTGCAACTCTGCGGGAAGTTCATCGGGGGACGCAGGTCCGGTGGACCCAGGGGGTATGTGAAACGGGGACAAAGGGTCACGAAAGGCATCCTGGAGGGACTGTTGGAAAGTTGGGCGTCAAGACATGTCGACACCACGATACTGTCAATGACCCACCTTGATGCTTATAGAGGCTCTACTGGGATGTCGAGTTGCTGGAGCGAGTCTGTTGAGGGACAAAGAAAACATGGTTCGTGGAGGTAAGTACTCGGATGACTTAAGACTCGTCGCTGCCGATGATGGCGACCAAAATGCACCTCCCACTCTCTCTCCTCCTCATCGCCGCGCAGTCCGTCCCTACACATGCCCATGCACACCACGACGCATCCGAAGAACAACTGCACGCACCGCTAGATGCCGTCCTATATCTCCACTTGGGTCTCCAAGCCCTCGTATGGGGCGTTTTATTCCCAATCGGCATGGTGTTTGGTCTCGCCCGTAGTCGCTGGCACGTCCCTCTCCAAGTTTCGTCGTCCCCTCCTTCGCTCCGAGCAGACCTCTTTCTGACGAACGCGACCTCCACAGAGTCTCGCTTTCGCACTGACGTTTGCCGGTATCATCCTCGGACACGCACATGGAGGCAGACAGTTTCCCCATTCCTTCCACGGCTCGCTCGGGTCTTGGCTCCTCCTTCCTATCGTTGCCCAACTCTCCCTTGGTATATATCTCAAACTGCACATTCATGAAAGGACGCTGAGACCGTATGCTGTCCGTGCACATGGCATTCTCGGACGCGTTTGGCCGATACTGGGATGGGTACAGGGCTTGTTTGGCGTCATCGTACTGAGAGGTTACTGTGGTCAAGTCGGCGCGGGGCAGTGTGCAGCGCATTATATCATGGTGAGATGACTTTCGAGGTTGCTCTCACGAGGCCGACGCGCCCGTCCTACCCTAGGGAAGCGCGTTCGTTGGCTATGGGATCATTATGACCCTTTTATTAGTCGCTGGCGAGAATTGGGTACGTCAGAGCGGAAGGAGTCCAGAGTGGTGGGATTCGTGGGTGATTATGCTCTGGGTTGGTCTCCGGGTTTTCGGAGCGAGGACATACTGGCTTATATACCCCTATCTCGCAGGGCATTGTGAACACGTTCACGGAGCATCATGGCGGCGAATGGTCAGTGAAGGATATGCAACATACGTACGCGACGCTTTGCCTTTCTCTCTCTCTCGCTGTTCTCATGCAACGTAAGTGTATTGGGAGTGGTTTGGTGGGCAGGTGGTGCATTAGGCATCTACCTCGCCCGTAACAATCAGGCATGTCACTTTCACGTTCCTACCTGAACCCATCAGTTGAACATTCATCCCAGAGAAACATTGTTCCAGGCTTAATGTGCGTCATCTTAGATTCGTTCGGGCTGATCAGAATCATAATGCCATTCTTCATGATAGTATCATCTTGACCGGTTGGGCAATGTCGGAACACGCACAAGCACTCATGTTATCCACCAAAGTGAGCCTCCTCTGACTAGCCTAGTCCCTTTCTCACGGACGCGTAAGGTACATGCAATGTTTGGATCCACCCTCATGCTCGCCGGACTCACGCGGATTATCGACATCTGTTTCGTAACGACCAGCTCGTCCGCGGAATCACTCGACGACAACGAGAGCGAGCACACAGTCACGTCGGGGATCAATGCTCATGGCGAGTCGAGGTCGAAAGCAAAGGCGGCGCGTGCGTTCCGCCATTTGCCCCCATTCGTGCGTGTGCCATCCATCGTCTTTGATTTCGTCCTTTTCTGACGACTGTTTGGTATGGTGGTGACTAGTTGCTCGTGGCGTCAGGGTAAGCCCGCCCGTCTCCGTCGACATTCTCGTTTCTTGGGTTGTTGAGATCCTTGGGCAGGTTGTTGTTCATGTCGGCTACGGACGAAGAACTGGATGTTGTCCATGACGTGGGGATGGACCACGTCACGTACGTTCTCGGGATGTACAGGTGCGTCGGTCTTCCTTGCATTGCCCGCCTAGTTGTTTGCTCACTGCCTCTCTTTTCTTCTTAAAGTTTGGCTTTTCTATTGTACCTCTTCACGCTTTTCCTTCTCAACCTCTATGCGACCTCGGGGAGGAACGCAGACACGTCGATGCACACCCACGACGTCATCTTTTCTGTTCCTCCGAATGGTGAAATCGAATTGACGAGTCCAAGGGATGCGTCCAAGTCGTATGCGCCCGTGCCGAGGGAGGAAGGCGCGGTGCACGTGTTGGGAGAGGACGAGGAATGAGCGCTGAGCGAATGCGTGGGGTGTACGAGCGCAAAACAAAGACGCACATCGCTCGCGAGGTTTGTTGTGTGTATCCTGGTTCGCGTTCGCGTTGGAGTTGTATATCCTCGATTTATCGCGTGTCTGTCTAATTCGTTTATCTTGTTGAAGATACACCTCTGTTCTGTGCCTCGCTACGTGACGGAGCGGCACGCGTTGTGCGGTGTTGCGCTCGTCATTACGGTCGAGTCAACAGGTGACGCAAAGACGCCGAGTAGCCGGCTCCCTGCACGTAACACCAACCCATAAGTGCTCGCGTTACCACAGAAGATCTACCCAACAACAACAACAACATAACCCAAACCTTCCAGGGTGTCCCTCCATCAACAATGACGACCAAGACTGTCAAATCAGCGCTCGTTCTCGGCGGGACAGGCGCCGTGGGCAAAAAACTCGTCGCAGAGCTCCTCGCGAGCGACGAATGGTCGCGCGTGGGCGAGTACGGCCGGCGCGTGAGTGCACTCCCACAAGGTCAAGCCCGACCGGCGAAGCTGGAACAAAAAGTGATCGATTTCGAAGACCTCGCCAAGGCGGAGTTGAAGGCCGGGCGATGGGACGTCGTCTTTGTCACGTTGGGGACGACGCGGGCAAGGGCGGGGAGTGCGGCGCAGTTTGAGAAGATCGATCGAGAGTGCGTAAGGGGTGGATGTTTCGGACATGGGTGCTGACGCGCGTGGATGACTTGTATAGGTATGTCGTGCGTGCGTCCGAGGCGGCAAAGACGGACGACCCGACGCACGAGCAGCGAGTCGTGTATCTTTCGGTGCGTTTCTCTCCCGCATACTCTTCTCGCGTTGACACACACGCTCTCTATAGTCTGTCGGAGCGGACCCGACCTCGTCCTTCCTCTACCCAAAGCAAGTCCCCCACTGCCCATCCCGCTCCCCTTTCAGAACTTGACACTACCCACACACACAGATCGAAGGGTCTCACAGAAGTTGGCATCGCCAGACTCGGATACGCAGACACCATCGTCTTTCGTCCTGGCTTCCTCCGAGGCGCCGAACGTTCAGAAAACCGTATCGCCGAGTCGGTCATCAGGTACGTCCGCGCGCGCGCTCTCCTTTTTGTTTCGTCGTCGATCAACTGACGATGGCCATCTCACCCCCATTTAGCGTCTTTACTGGCGCCGCCGCGCATTTCAGTCCAAACGTCGAAATCGACGTACGTTCTCCCTCCCCCCCCAAATGCCCAATGCCCCTTCCTAATCACCCGCGCACAGGTCTCCCTCCTCGCCAAATCCATGGCCAAAGCTGGCGCCCTCGGCTCATCACACATCCCCACCGACATCGGCCCTACCAAAGTCGACGCAGGCCAAAACACGTGGTTTACGGCCTTGTCGAACAAGGCGGCCACGTTGTTGGGTAGCAAATAGATGAGAACTCGTTTCGTCCATGCATGATCGGGAACTAGGAATTAAGACTTGGCCCGGATTCATTCGTTCTCGGCTCTGAATTTTCAGACCGGCTGTTGCGGTATTGAGAAACGCGTGTAGGAGTGGTATCATATTGTATGCGTAACGACGTTGTGTTAAAGCGAGGTAGCACTAGTATGGACATTTAACTAGGTTTTGCATAGAGCATCGGGTATGGTTGGTTTCCATCGAGAAGAAAAAAGAAAAGCCTGCTAGGTATGGCGTTTGTATGCAAAACGAGATCGAAAAAAAAACGAAGCAAAGAATGAAGGATGGGTTGATAGCGATAGAAAAATATGCAGTATGGAGTGTCGAACGGCAAACCTTGTGACTTTGGTTTTCTTTTTTCTCTTTCTTTCAGGACGATCACGGCGCATCGAAGAATTCCGCAAGTGGTGACCCTATGAGCATCACCTCACCTTCCCCATCCTGCCCCTCCCTCCACCTCTCTAACCCACGTCCACCCCCACTCAACCGCAGCGCATCACGCGGCCTCGACGACGACGCCAAAGCCGGCCCCTGGCTATTCCCACTCCCACCACTCGCCGCCTTACTCCCCCCCATCGTCGTCGCCTGCGACAGCCGTCTCAAAATCACCGAACTCGCACGACTCACGAGGGACCGTCTAGGCGTCGCCACAGGCATCGGCGTCAGCGTGTCCATCGTCGTCGTCAGACGAGCACCCGCCGAACCCGGTCGAGACAGTGCACCGACGCCGGATTGTGACGAAGACAGACTCGGGCCGCGGAAGTGGGCGAGCGCGTGTGTGGGGAGGGAAACGGGGGAGTTGTTGGATGTCGGCGAGGCGGTCACTGCACCAGTCCCCGTCGCTATGCCCATGCCCATACCTGTGCTGGATTCACTCGAGCCGGGGCCACCCTCCACGGGCGACCCCACCGAACTCCGATCTGATCCCGTCAAACTCATCACGAGATTACTCCGCCGTATCTTTCTCGGCGTCCTCGTCATGAGTGACGAAAAGATCTGCAGCGAATGTGCCCGATCGAGGCCGTTGAGACGCGTACTTTGACCGCCGTCTGTCTCGACCCAGATGGACGGGATGCGGGTCGGTGGGAGGCCTGCCGAGTGGGGTGGGGTGGGGAGGGCGAGCGTCGGTTCGGGGTAGCCTGTACGACGACAAATGATAAATTGGAAATTGGAAAGGGACGTTCCGTGAGCATGTATAGGAGAAAGACAATAAACAAGACAAACGTTGTGGTGGGATAGCTTTTCGGACCTGCTGGTGGGTGACGTTTCCCATGTCTAAAAAGGAGTGGCCTTGGGGGAGCGCGGGGATGGGCGGTGCATCGACGGGCGGTGTATGCGTCGATGGAGTCGAACGGAGTGCTTTCGGGAGCCGTAAGCTCGCATTGGACGCAGCGCGACTGCGCACGCGCGCAGCAGACAGGCGCGAGAAGTGACTCGGTCCATCACGCGTCGACCGTCGACTGCGTGTGGACTTGAGTGATTTGATTGACTTGGTGTCGAATTTGTCAGTGAAGTTGGGGCTGCCTGGAGAGGTGACGAGGGTCGCCTTTGAGACGACTGCTGTGGCAGTGACCCCGAGCACGACAGCGACTTCGGTGTTGATGGTCGCGTCGCCCAGGGTACCTGTTTCGTCTGGATCCTGCCTGGCTCGTAGGCCTGGGGCTAAGCCTGCACGATGCCCCTCTGCATCTGCACCTACAGCTGCACCGGGGTCTGGGTCTAGGTCCTCTTCTTCTTCTTGGCGCGGGTCCACGCCTTCTGACCCATCCTCTGTACTACTCGTTGCGACCTCTTGCTCGAGGTCGTCGAATTCAATGGCCATTTTCTCAGCTTCGCGCCATGCTTCCTCGAGTTCGTCCTCGAGCGTCTGAACCCTTGCCTGTGCGCGCTTGAGCTCCTGTCCCTGGCGTTCATACGCCCTATTGAGTTTGCTCAACGCAATCCCAAGCGCCGACGCCCAATGCTGATGTTGTATGATAGCGATCTGAGACTGTTGATCCGAAAGGTGGAGTATGGACGCCAAGAGGGAGTCGCAGGATGCGATGGAGGAGGCGAGCAGACCGACAAAGCCCATGATGGGATTCCCGTCCTGGTGCTCGCCGGCGCCGGCGCCATTACCGTTGCCGTTCGGGACCGAGGAAGCTGCACTAGAATTGAGCGCCTGCATGAGCATAGTGCGTCGGCCGACCTCGAAGCGGCATTTTGCCTGCGCGGCGACGCGCTCCGTGTCGAGCCGATCCATTTCCTGGACGATGTCGACCTCGAGCGCTTGAAGGGAGAGGAGACGGACAAAGGACTCGCGGGCGCTGAGGCGGATGGCTTTGGAGACGATTTCCTGGAGCTCGGAGGAGGAAAAGATCCACTGGGCGGCTTCGAGGGGGAGGCCTTTCCATGGGATGGGCGTGGACTCGAATGTGATGGTGGGCGGGGG